>JAOSBL010165312.1:0-11301 GCA_027568915.1 Erythroxylum roraimae
CACAAGCAAAACATCACAAAATGCTACCAAAAGAACGTGAAACATAAAGAATTAACATGACAAAATGCAAGTTATCACCAACACTGAGGATGATTGCCCGAGATATTTTATCAATACCTGTTTCTACAATTGCTTCAACAAGTGCATTTAGCATGGGTGGTAGGGTTCTTAGTCCACATCGCTCAAGACTTCATCCTAATGTTGTTGAAGCATTGATGTGCTTGCAAAATTGGATGCTTAGAGATTATTTAGGTAATATATATTTCCTTATTAATATTTTCAACATTTGTATTTGAAACTTCTTACCTGTACAATTTTTATATTGAGTCTTCCTTACAGATTCTGCTTTACAAAGTTCATATGCGATTGCTTTGATCTTTGATGATGCTGATGCAAGTGAAGAGGAATCGGGTGAAATGATTGATTTGGTAATTCATTTTTTTTCTTATCATTTATTCATTTTTACTTAAAATATTAAATTAACTTATAATTTGACCCTATTTGTTAACATATTTTATTTTCTTATAGAATGATAATAATGCAAATGATATGGAGATGAAGTTTCGAATGTTGTGGAGTTCATGCAAAGACAATTTGAAACTTTGGATATTTCAATCTTTGTTCTAGTTTTTGATTGTAAAAAAATATATGTTATTTTTACACTAGACATTATGATTTTTATTATTCCAATTTTATGGTTTTTTATGACATACAAATCAAAATCTTAACTTATTATTATTAAAGTAATTTTAATTTGGAGCATTCGCAAAAACTACTCTTTATATTTTCTTTTTAGAAGTTATATTATTATGTGCTATACAATCTGATGGATATCCAAAAACCCGAACGATCCAATGGATTTGGATATGGGTAGTAAATTGTAAAAACCGATGGATATGGATATGGATATGGATATAGACTGAGTCATAAAAAATCAATATGGATATGGGTAGAGTAATACCCAAGCTGAACCCTACCCATTGCCATCCCTAAATTGACCATTTTTAAATTATAAAGGGTGACCAAGAAATTGCAAATGACCATTAGATTAGATATATTGTATAATACTTTTGAAGAAGCTATAACTTGAACATTTTAGAAAATGAATTAGTACATAACATTAATATTTATAAAATGAATTAGTATATAACATTAATATTGGGTTATTACTGCTATACTGTTATCTTTAAACACAAGAAACTGATAAGACTTTGCACACTTTGCAGAAATGTAAATGCAGAAATTAAAGAAGACATAATTTTACTTGGTTCGATAGTGAATCACTATCTACATCCACGGTTCCCATATGCAATGGTGAAGATTTCACTATATGAAGAATCAGAGGAAAGAAAGCTGAAACAGAGATGAGTGTATATTCTACATTTGCAAAGAGCCTCTCCAAGAAACTCTCCTAGTACCCACAAGTGTACTCTAGCACTCTTTGAATCTTTTTCTCACTTTTCTTATCACTTTCAGTGACTGAATGAATTGGTGACTGAAGTTTCTGTGTTGTGTTCTCTTTTTTTTATGCTTCTTCCTTGCTTTTATATCTCCTCTCTATGTGCCATTCACGTGAGTCATTAAACACTTTAAGCCTTCTGTCTGCGTTTTGTGTACTGGAGTAGCTGCATTTTGTTTTGTCTTCATGTAATACGATTGTACTTCATGTAATGCTTCAGACATATATTAGACGACTGTGTTTTGAGTTTAAACACTTCAGGCTTGTAATGTGTCACGTGTGTTTGTCTGAATTTCATTCATTTGTTTCTGACATAGGTAGAAGCTTCGAGAGCATGTTTCTCTTCCCCCTTTTCTGCTTTAGACATTTCTTCATATATCTTCTTCGATTCTTCAATTTCCTTCTGCATTAGTTGCATCTGAGTGTGGATTGATGGAGTACTTGTGATTTCCATCACATTATTCCCTCCTACTCCATCAATCTTCGCTCAGATCTTAAAAAACCCAAGAGTGATTTGAAAATACCTAAAACCCTAGTTTTCTAAAAAATTTATGAGATCTGTCATAATCGCCTTCGATTTCATGTGACTTTCCCTCCTACTTCACTAATCTTTGCTCAGATTAAAAAAAACCTAGAGAAATCTCAAAAAAAACCCAAAACCCTAATCTTCACCCCCTTTGTGAGATCTGTTGAATCTGACTTCGGAGTCAAGGGGCTTCCTCGATTTATAAGTATTCCCTGTAAAAATTAAACTTCTTTTGTGTTAGAATTTTAGTACCGAAGTCAGATGGATTTTTCTCACCTTGTATTTTGTTCAGATTGAAGGCTCCTTTGGAGATTTGATCTCTGACGAAATGCAATCGCACATCTATGTGCTTAGATCGTTCATAGAGGACTGGATCTCGACTCAGGTACTATGCACTCTGACTATCCGTGTATAGTACTGGTGTTGTGATTTTTGTGTTTATTTCCTTCAAAATTCCTGATAGCCATGCTAATTCCTTTACCCCTTCTGTGATTGCATAATATTTTGCCTCTGTGGTTGATAGACTTACCACTGATTGTTGTTGTGATTTCCAACATATTGTGTTTGCTGATAGTGTAAATATATATGCTAAGATTGACGAGATTGACTTCCTTATGTCTTTATCCATTGCATAATTAGCATCCACATAGCCATATAGGGACGGATCCTTACATTTGATTAGTTCTGTTTTAGAGAAGCATAATCCATAGTTCACTGTTCCAGATATATATCTGAGAACATTCTTAAGCCCTTGCCAGTGTTCTAAACCTGGATTGGCTATAAACTTACTTAGGATACTTATAGCATAGGCAAGATCAGGTCTTGTGCATAGCATAAGGTATATTAGGCTTCCAACACCTACATCATAAGGATAGTGAGCCATAGCCTTTTGTTCTTCTTCAGTCTTAGGACACTTGTGATCCTAAAGGTACTAAAGAATGTTTAGCTTGTTCCATATCAAATTAAGCTAGTATCTTTCGGATATAGTTCCTTTGAATAAGCCATAGCTTTCCTTCCCTCCTCTTTCTGATTATCTACATTCCTAGAAGCTTCTGTGCTTCCTCTAGGTCTTTCATTTCAAAATGAGAGCACAATTCAGCCTTAAACTCTTGAATTTTATTCAAGTCCTTCCCTATGATGATGAGATCATCTACATAGACTAACATAAACACTACTTTAGTCATTCCTAGATCTTTGTAATATAGGCAGTAATCATATGAGCTTCTAATGAAGTTCATGCTAGCAGCAACCTCATGGAACTTCTTGTTCCATTGTCTAGGAGCTTGCTTGATCCCATATAGGGATTTTTGCAATAGGCAAACATAGTCTAGCTTGTTTTTGTCCTCAAATCTGATTGGTTGCCTCATATATATAGTCTCCTCTAGCTTTCCATATAAGAAAGCTGTCTTAATATCCATTTGATGGATTTCCCAATCATATAAAGTTGCTAGGACTAGTATAAGCCTAATTGTCTTGAATTTAACTACAGGAGAGAATAGCTCCTTGTAGTCTATTCCTTCTTTCTGCCTAAATCCCTTAGCTACAAGCTTAGCCTTGTAAATTCTAGGTTCTGCTTCTGTTACTCCTTCCTTTACTTTGAACAACCTTTTATTTTAAATTAATTTGGCTTTATACGGTCTAGGGACTAAAGTACAAGTCTTATTCTTCATTAATGAAGAATATTCCTTCTCACAAGCTTCTTTCCAATTTTTAGCATCTTTGCTTCTCATGGATTCATCATATGTTTTTTAAGCCTTATTTTCTAATTTTTCAGCCATGAAGCATGCAAATTCAACCATGTCTAGTTCAGTGTACCTTCTGTTAAGGATTCTGATTCTTGGTTGCCTATCACTTGTGAGTTGGTAGTCTTGTAGGCTTTCTTGTGCATCATCCGAAGGTGGGTGTAAAGCTTCTCCTTCACCCTCATCTTCTACCTCTTCTCTTCTTTCTTGATACTGTGTATTGCCTTCTGTAGGCTCCACAGTTTCTGATTGTGTAGCATCACCTTCTTTAGGTTCTGGTGGTACATAAAATGGGACTGAATGGTTTGATGTCCCTAAATTCTCCTAAATTTCATTTTGGAGGTCAGAATTTTGAGAATTCTTGTTCAGCAGAGAGAATTCGTCTTCCTTAAGGATGACATCTCTGCTAATGATTGTTTTGTTGGCTTCCTTTTGGAGCAGTAAGAGTTTATAACCCTTTACACCATGTGGATATCCTAGGAACACCCCTTTGACTACTATAGGCTCTAATTTTCCCTCTTTCTGATGTGCATAGGCTACACATCCAAAAGTCCTAAGGTGTGAGAGTTTTGGCTTCTTACCGCTCTAAATTTCCTGAGGAGTCTTATAGTCATTAGCTGAGGTTGGTAGCCTATTGATTAAATAGGCTGTTGTCCTAATTGTTTCCCCTCACAGAGAATGAGAGCAACCTGAAGAGAGAAGCATGCATCTAGTCTTTTCTAGGAGTGCTCTATTTAATCTTTCAACTACTCCATTCTACTGTGGAGTAACTCTTACTGTTTTATGCTTTAGGATTCCATTCTTACTGCAGTATTCCTCAAAATCTTTGTTGCAATACTCCAGTCCATTATCAGTCCTTAAGCATTTCAATTTCCTCCCAGTTTGATTTTCCATAAGAGTATGCCACCTTATGAAATTGTCCAGAGCTTCGTCCTTTCTCTTCATAGGGTAAACTCAATATTTCCTTGATTTATCATCAATTATGGATATGAAATACAGGTTCCCTCCTGCTGTGAGAACTTGAGCTGGCCCCTAGAGATCGCTGTGAGCATACTCCATGATCTCTGTGACTCTCTTAGCTCCCCTTTGAAATGCTGACCTGTGGTACTTTCCTAGCACACAGGATTCACAAAATTCCAACTTCTGTAGGTTTTCTTCAAGTATTAGACCTTGCTTAGAGAGATGGAGCAGGCTTTTGTTGCCTGCATGACCCAACCTAGCATGCCATTGCTTGGTTGGTTTAAGGTTTCCAACTTCTGAAATTTGATTAATTTCAGTTGAGCCTATAACATAGTATAGATCACCCCTCTCCACTCCTCTAATGATGACTTTCCCATCCCTTAGGATTTCTCTAAGTCCATCTTTAGACCTGATCTGATAGCCTTGCTTATCAAACAAGCTTTTAGAGATTAAATTTCTCCTTATTCCAGGCACAAATCTGACATTGCTTAGGATCCTTCTTTTTCCATCAAACATGTTGATGGAAACACTTCCTATGCCCTTTATCCTTTGCTGCCCAGAGTCTGCCATTTTAACCTTGGCAGTGATTGGATCAAATGTTGTGAATAAGTCCCTATGAGGAGTGACATGTATAGTGCACCCTGAATCAAATATCCACTCTCTACTAAGGTCCTCACAAATCTCAGTCACAGTCAGTATTTCATCTTCACTAGAATCTTCAGGTTTTTCAACATTACCTAAAATTCCACTTTCAGCTGCCTTATCCCTCTTCTTTTTCCTACAATTCCTTTCAAAGTGTCATTCCTTATCACAGTAGAAGCATGTCTTCACTTTTCCCTTTTTCTTCTTTTCATTTTCACCTTCCTTAGAGTGTTTTTCTTTCCCACTTCCCTTCTTCAACTTTCCTTTCTTGTTGTTTTTCTTATGAGATTTCTTCTCATAATTATTCTCTACAAACATCACTTCAGTATTTTTCTTAAAAGGATTCACTTCAACTATTTCTTCCATTAGAGAATCTAGAACCCTCTTTACAGTAAATGATTCTCCACTAGCATGCTTAATTACCTTCTTGAATGCATTAAATTCAGAAGGTAATGCCTTTAGGATTACTACAGCTTGATGTTCCTCTGAAATTTTCTCATCTGTAGCTTCTAAATCTTAAACTAGCTTAAAGAAATAGTTTAGGTTTTCATCTAAGGAGACTGAAGTGTTCATCTTGTAGTTTGCAAGATTGTGAAGAAGTGTCATCTTGTTAGGAAGACACTTCTTAGCATGCAATTCATCAAGTTTCAACCAAAGCTTCTGTGCAGTGTTACAATTCTGCACTTTTCTCATCACTGTTGGTGATAAGTGAAGCATTAACTTGTAATGTGCAAGTCTTTGCATCTTTAGCTTCTTTATAAGATCAATCTCTAGGTCATACTGATCATCTATGGCACCATAACAATCATATGACTCAAGAAGAGCTTGCATCTGGAGTTTCCAGATGGTAAAGTCTTCTTTACCAAAAAATAAATCCATTTCTTTGCCTACCATGATTGCTGTAATGTAAAGAATCTAAATATTTTCACTTACTGACTTTCTTGATGAATCTTTGATGCTTGAAGTGTCCAAGAAATGCCCCAGGAGGTCTTGAATGCTCTGATACCACTTTCTGTTGGGTTATTACTGCTATACTGTTATCTTTAAACACAAGAAACCAATAAGACTTCGCACACTTTGTAGAAATGTAAATGCAAAAATTAAAGAAGACACAATTTTACTTGGTTCGATAGTGAATCACTATCTACATCCAAGGTTCCCATATGCAGCGGTGAAGATTTCACTGTATGAAGAATAAGAGGAAAAGAAAGCTAATACAGAGATGAGTGTATATTCTACACTTGCAAAGAGCCTCTCCAAGAAACTCTCCTAGTACCTATAGGTGTATTCTAGCACTCCCTAAATCTTTTTCTCACTTTTCTTATCACTCTTAGTGACTGAATACAATGTGAATTGACGACTGAAGTTTTTGTGTTGTGTTCTCTTTTCTCTGATGCTTCTGCCTTGCTTTTATAGTTGCTGGAGAAGATGAAGTCTTCGGATCAACTTGTCTACGTCAGCTCCTCTCCATGTGCCATTCACGTGAGTCATTAAACACTTTAAGCCTTCTATCTGCATTTTATGTACTGGAGTAGCTGCGTTTTGTTTTGTCTTCTTGTAATACGACTGTGCTTCGCGTAATGCTTCAGACATACATTAGACGACTGTGTTTTGAGTTTAAACACTTCAGACTTGTCATGTGTCACGTGTGTTTGTCTGAATTTCATTCATTTGTTTCTGACATAGGTAGAAGCTTCGAGAGCATGTCTCTCTTCCCCCTTTTCTGCTTCAGACATTTCTTCGTATCTCTTCTTCAATTCTTCAATTTCCTTTTGTATTAGTTGCATTTGAGTGTGAATTGATGGAGTACGTGTGATTTCCATCACAGTTAATATAAAATCTTGTTAGTATTTCATTCAATCAATTAAACCAATGAAATTAACAAGAAAAATATGTTGGTTGAAAAACACTAGAAGATGATAGTAGCAGCAATGCGTACAGAAATGAACGAGGAAAAAACAACTGATCAAGTGATCGAATTTCTGTTTGTCACAAACTTTTCTACTTTCACAATTAATTTTCTTTAGAAAAAAAACTCTCCTCTCCAAATCTTTCCCATAAAATTACGATTGAACAGGATTCACACAAGCAAACACTCGCATGTCCTTCAGCTCCTCCCATCTCTTCTCATCAGTCATGACTCATGAGATATGAAAATCTTTCTCAACACTTTTTCTTAGGCTTGCAATTGAGCGCTCCTGCAAAGCGTGTTAGCTTCGTAGCATACAGGCCATTCTTGGGCTTGATCATGTACTTCTTAGCTGGTTTCTTCCACTTAGGATTTCCAGATTCAATAAAAAATGCTCCGTTCATCATTATATCATCCTCTGATCTCCATGTCCATTTTTTCCATTCGGCTTCTGTGGCATAGTCTCTTTTGGTCACCTATGGGTTACCATGCATCATCTCAAAAAGTGTGTTCATATATATCCAATTGTTTATAAATTTCCGTACAATGTAATTTACCTGTTTTAGATGATTTTCTGGAGGTGCAATAAACCTATTTCCTTGGCTAATAATGGTTGGATGTCCGCTACCACCAATGGCATACAAACGCCAGTGAGTGTAGTCATTGTTCACAACATGGAAAAAACCCCATCTGCATCTGGGCATCCTCTGCACAAGTCCTTGACCAAAATGGTTGAATGCAAGTGTTACTTGCATTTTCTCATCGCCTGCATAGCTATCATGAGCTCCCAACAAGATGGCCTGTCCCATATATATGCATGAATGTATTAAGGCCATACGATGAATGATCTGAATTCCCACAGCCACAGGACAGGAGTTGAGATTAACTTACATCATTATGGTGGGTGAAGTGGCAATTGGAGATGGTTATAGCAGTGGATCCCTGAATTGCATCAATGAGTCCATCTTGGCATCGAGACATGGAAACATGATCGATCCAAATATTGGTAGACCCAAAGATAGAGATTCCATCACCATCAGCGGCAGTCCTGACACCCAAATGGTCCGCAGAGTCCCTAATCATACCACCAGAAGAAGCAACAACGTGATGGATATGGAGGCCATGGATTATGACATTCTTCACGAACTGTAAGGTAATGCCAGCACCATAAGCAATGTGAACATTGGCTCCACGACCATCAATGGTCTTGTCGCTCGTAACAAGCAACTCTGCTTTCAACTTGATGTTCATGTCACGAGCAAAGATGATCCACAGTGGCCCATTCTGGACCACAGCATGTCTTAGAGTTCCTGGTCTGGGATTAGCAATGTCGTTGTCTGAATTATCCGTCACCACATAGATCTTTCCTCTCTTGCCTCCGCTGGTTCTACGACCAAAACCTAAAGCACATCTTGCAAGCCTCTTACGATTTTTGGCCCAGTTTTGCTTACACCTCCAACACCTGTCGATGGGATTGGTTGCTTGACATGGACCTCTGTATCTTCTCTTCCCTTGCCTTAGGCTCCTCCTAGTGCTGTTTTTGCTCTCATCCACAACATCAAATTCCTCATCGTCGTCATCAACACCTGCATGACTGCATAAACAATAGAATATACCTTCTAGAAAATGAAGCCATTCAATCTCAAAAATGTTTCTGTAAAATTCAAGAATAGGATATCACATATTATTCTAACAACCGCTTCATGTGCATTCTTAACCATTACCGATTGATTGTACATTATACGACGCTGCATTTGCATCAAGTATCGATGCTAGAAAATGTTTTTTGTCAAATTTTACGTTAAAGTAAGCATGCATGAAGAGAAGGCTGTGGATTTACTTGCTAACATGAAGGTTGAAACTGTCGGTAACATTTTCTGGGTCTGGAACGTAGGCCTCCAAGAGATTTTTCTTGGCTTCTTCAGCTCGTTTTTGCCATACCTCGTCGAAATGCCCGATGTTCCCCCTCAGGCTTGGAATCATGGAAGCGAAAGATATGAGAAAGATCAACGTTAGCTTAGCCATCTTCATGTTTGCAACCTGCAAAATCTCCTCCTTTTGTTTCTCAAATAAGAACAGAAGTTAAAAGGAGAGGTTTATTCAATATTGCTCTTCCTGAGCTTCTTGTAATTTTAGCATAAATATTCTGTTTTTTTTGGTTCTGGTTTTCAGTGACAAGATAGAGCAGAACCTAGGCAATGATATGAAGGTCGTATGGCTGAACCCTTTTGAATGTGGGTTCAGGCCGCACTAGACCCTAAATGGATTGCAGCTAGGTGAAATACTAAGCTCTCATCATAGCTACGCTTAGGCTTTAATATAGAGCGCTAGAACTTGTGGTTCAGGGTTGTGCTTAAATAGCAATATAAGAGCTTCGGCTTGCCTAAATTTAGAAGCGTATACTATGGATGACCATTCCGTCTCAACGGTTGTCACTTGTCAGAATTAGGAAAAGTTTTCCTGAAGAATCAAACTTAGGCAAGTTTTCGACAAGGAAATAGAAATGGTCTAAATTACGAGAATCACAACTCAGTGTTGTTTGTGAGCTACGGTTTTATTAGAACCATTCTTCTTTATTTAGCTTTAGTTGTTGTTACTGAGCATTTGATGGGCACGTTTTATCATCGGTTTAATTCGTTTGAAGTCGTATGCCATGAATAGAAATGGTCTGAGTTCCAATCTGCATCCAATAGAATCATACCTGCTTTAAAACATTAAATTATATTATGTTAACAAATTAAAACACCAATATAAGATCTTTAATCACATAGATATTGATACAGTTTTTCTAAACGAGGCATCTGGGCCTAAATTCTACCTCTACACAATTATGCATTTAGTTTTCCACTTTTGAACTTCAATGTCTTCATTGAAAATGTTGTTTTACCTGTTTTTAGAGGAGCTGGAGAATCCTCAAGAAGTGCAATCAAAAGAAAGATATAATCAGCAACAAACCAGAAGAACAAGGAAAATCTCGACCTTGCTCATTCTATTGGCAGTAAGAAGGAAACTAATGGACAAGCCCACATTTCCTACTCGTGGCTTACACTTCAAGTACTTTTGCGGAAGCTTTAATGTATAGTGATTTTCAGTCTGATTGTCTACGAATTGCTAAATCTCTATATGTGACTAAGATACTAAAATGCTGAACTTTCTTGAGGTGGGGAGTCAAATTACTGGACATTGTTGATAAATCTGTAATGGTATTATCAACAGGACCGGCATCGCAATGTTCAGCTTAGTTACTTTCACTTCATATTCAGGCAAACCAAACATATTTCAATCTTAGAGAAACTATGCCACTCACTGGCAACTTGAAATTGATATACACTAGTTATTTCACAATAGTAGTGGCAGTTCCATATCCCGATTCCCAAAGTTACAACTAAAATTTGACTACTTGATTGTGAGTTTTGTGAGCTAATGAATATGAGTTTACGTTGAGGGATATATATGTAATAAAAGTTGGCAGACTCCCGATCATACCTCATATATCTGAGTCCAGATCTTCTGTCTAATATTATGGTGTCTTATTGTGTCCAATAAATCTCAGCTATTTATTTATGTGGGCTCCGCATGAGACCCGCGTGAGTCCCACAAAATAAATAGCTGAGATTCTGTGAGACAGAATAAGACAGAGTAAAACTGGACAGAGGATCTGGTTTACAGATATCTTTGATATCTTTCAAAAAGAAGTGAAAGGTCCACTTTCCAACTTAAGGTCAAATCTCGACATCTTTTATATGTCGATATATAAGGATAAATGTGTAAATTTGAAGATATCAATTGGCATCATCTGTAAAAGATCCTCTGTCTAATATTATGATTTCTTATTTTGTCTAATAAATCTCAGTCATTTATTTACGTGAGGCCCGCATAGAGCCCGTGTAGGCTCCGCAAACACTACAAAAAAATAAGACAATTTGTGACGTTTTATTAATAAAACGTCATAAATTGTATAAATTTTTCGCGACGTTTAGAAAACATCACGAAAAATTTAAATTTTTTACGACGTTTTATAAAGTCGTCACAAATTTTTAACATTTTTTGCGACGTTTTATTA
>JAOSBL010165329.1:0-11299 GCA_027568915.1 Erythroxylum roraimae
TAAAATGAAACTAGACTAATAAAAACAAATTAAAGAAAATATGCAAAAAATGATAAAAGTGGAGAATTCGGTAGGGACTCGATTCTTTGGTTCAATCTCGACCTACACCCTAATTAACCATATTTCATTGATTTGTTGTTCTAAAACCTCTCTTAGCAACTATTAATCATGAGTTAATAACTGTTTTCCCTTAGGTTTTATTTAATCAAGATACGATGGCTAATTAAACCTAACCTTCGAATAACCTAGGATATCTCTAGATTTAATTAGGCAGCAGCATTACGAATTAGAAAAACTGATTAATCAAGGCAACAACCACATACGATTCGTCATTTAACCTAGGTCATGTTATCCCTAAACGAGTCATTACTCACTATACATGAATTTCAACGTAACAATTATTAATTATATCGAAATTCTAGCAATGGGTTTGCAATTAAACGATTCAATGAATGCATTAAAATCATCTTTTCACAATACCCAATGGGTTCATATGCAAATAATCGAGCAATGATCAAAATCTGATTATCCATACGCAATGCTGAAATCAATTAACATAGGATAACATAATCAATTTCTGATGAGAGAAAGAAACAACAAAACATTAAAAAATACTTAACTCGAGTTGTTGGTGTTGACATCGCCTCTGAACCGATGTTGGGATGTCTAGCCCTCTATAGATCTCTCCTGAAAAATGCTTCAGCCTAACTTATAAATCCCTAGTTGAAACCCCCTTATTCTTTCTTCACTGTGCCTCCCTTCCCTGTTCGTTACTCTCTCACGTAACTCTATTCTCTATTTGCTCTCTTTCACGCTCCTCTTCCACGTTGTTGTAGCTCGATGTGACAAATTAACTTTTTTTAGCCACCGTCACTATTCACGCCTTTAACCCTTGCAAACATCTTGACCAAACGTCTGCGTTTCATGCATAATGTTTGCATTACGCAATCATTGTTTGCGTAAAAGTAGATGCTGTTTGCATTTAGTAAAATGCATAGTCTGTGTTTCTCACTTCTCCCATTATCGTTTTGTTCCTTGGTGCTGTGCTCCTGCGCTGCGTCGTTTTGGCGTTTCCTCATGCTTCCACCTGCTGGCGTGTTTTGCATATTTTTTGTTGCCGTATTGATGCTTTGGCTATCCCCCTGTTGCATGGTTCTTACAAGGGACATGCATAGCAGAGCAACTTTAATTATCTTATTTTTTATCTATTTTTTCTTGTCTTTTAATTTTTTTCTTCTCTCTCTATGACGAATTTCTCCATGAAGACAAATAAGTATTGATCTTCAGAAAATGGCCCAAATGCAGTACTTTTGATTCACTTTAATTTCTTTGCTTCCAAATTGTACCTAAAATCATATATAAATTAAAGTGATGATCTTAAGCATTTTCATGTCATTAATCACTAAGTGTAAATGATTAAATATATCAATAATTAAACACATATCACCATTCTATTAATATGCTTGACACTTTACCATTAGGAGATGCAACACTCTATTCCAATTAACTTTAGAGAGTTTCTTTTAAAGAAAAGATTATTCCTATTTGCCTCTTTTACTTTAAAAAAGACACAAATAGGATCAAAAGAGCCAAACTACCTATCATTAATTCTGATCTTATCTTTTTATAACCAACTAGTTGGTTAGTAAAGTCCTGGGATTCAATATATTCTTCCTTATTAGCTTATACCATGGTACAATTTGTTGATTAGTTCTGAAAATCTTGTAACAAGACTCTTTTGTGAAATTACCATTAGTGTTGCCTAACCATCTAATTTTGTCTTCTCTATGTATTTGAAGCAATTGAGATAGTTAATTCGAGAGCATAGAGGATCCTCTAAAGTTGCAATTCCAAAACCCATGTAGAATGAGTGAGGGGACTTTAGCATATAAGGAATACGATTATTTAGATGTAGGAGGTCATTTATGATGAATAAAAGATTGTGTTCCATCCAATTATCATACCAAAACCAAACCTTTTTCTCCATTCCCCAATATATGCTTGATCCAAGGGTATAACTAGTTTGTCAGCTTTGACATATGTGAGAAGTACCATAAGTGATACTTGTTGGTTTCCAACTACCACAAACACTAATTTTTTTTACATAAATTTCATTAATGCATTTGATCTAGAGTGCTCATTTGTCATTATATAATCTTTAAATCCTTTTACTTAAGAGGAATTTTTGTATAAGAGATATGGGAATGATTGCTATTATTTCTATCTTCTTCAGAATAACTATCTCTTCTCATTTAAATTTTGCCCCTTTTGAGTTTTTAGCTTTAATAGGCCATAAGAATGCTTTGCTACACATTTCAATCTCTTTGTTGACTCTTTTAGGAAGAATTAGATGAGCACTCTGATATGTGCTTAATTGTTGATACATTTAATCTATGACATTAAGTGATTAATGCTTCAAAATGCTTAAGACATTCAATTTAGTTCATAATTGATTTTAGGTACAATTTGGAAGCATAATAGATAAGTGAGTCGAAAGCACACTCTTTGAGTCGTCTTCTTGAGATTCACACTCAATTGTCTTCATGGAACAAGAAGAGAAGGATTAGAGTAAGAGGAGACAAGAAAATGCCAAAAAGAAAGAAAAGTTCAAGACTTACAGCCATGACAACTAAGTCAAGGGCAAGACAACTGGAGTCACGCCCATGACACAAAGGTTCATGGTCGTGAGCTTCGGTGAAGCCATTCACGACTGTGACCACCATGCTCACGCTCGTGACTTTTATGCCTGGCACCTGAAAACATGGTTTTTAGTATAAATACAATACGTTGACCGCAGAAAAGGTATGAATCATTTTAGGGTTTTTGGGTTTCGAGAACAACATAAAACTTGCTATTTTGGAGAACCATGGACGGCAAAGAGGGCTAAGCTTCTTGACACCAATTTGGAGGTGATATCGATCCCGAAGAACACGATTAAGCATATTACATTGTGTTTGTCATTCTTTCTCAATATAGGGATTGATATGTTATCCGATGCTTATATATTTAGGTTTTCATGTATAAATCATTGTTATTCTTGTTCTCGTTAGATTGTTTGTGTTTGAACCTATTGCTAGAATTTTGAATGCAATACGTAATCATTGTATTTGGATTCATTTATGGTAACTAATGGTTTCGAATCACTAGGGATAACATAACTTGGTTAAATGACCCGAGCTTATGTGGTTATTGCCTTGATTAATCTATTTTCCTAACTCATAATGCGGTTGTCTGATTAAATCTAGAGAACTTGTTCTAGATTGTGCTATAGCTAGGTTTAATTAAAGAGTTTGTTTTAATTAAACACAACTTAAGAGAAAACTGGGGTTAATAGAGCTTGTTATTAATCTACAATTAATAGTTGTTAGGAGAGGTATGTGAATAACAATTCAATGAAGTATGTTTAGTTGTGTGTAGGATGAGATTGAACCGATAACTGGATCGCTAATGCATTCATCACTGTTAGTTATATGTAAGTCGAGATTGAATCGATAACCGGATCCCTAATGCATTCATCACTTTTCTTATTTTTGAATTTTTAATTTGCTTCGTTATTTTAGTTTTATTTTATTTTCTTATTCGAAAACCAACAAAACCCCCTAACCTAAATACCAATTCTTTTCATTTCAAAAACTTTACACATCCTCTCTGTAGGATCGACCTAAACTCATAAATAGCTATAATTTTAGGTTTAGTTATTTTGTGTAGTGTTACAACGCGCTACCACAATTTTGGCACCATTACTAGGGAGTGTGGGGTTTTAGTTTTTATTCTTGATTTTAATTAGTGTTATGTATATATTTTTTTATACATTTATTTCTTGATCTTTTAATGTTTGTTTGTATTTGTTTATAAAAAGAAGGAAGAAAGGAAAAGAGAGACACTATAAAGGGAGTATGTCATTGTAAGAGTATTTCAATTTTGACTATAACCTATATTCCTAATCCTATAACCAAGCTTAGAGTGATCAACCGAACTTAGCTTATTGATGGGATAACCAACAAGACTACTAGCTAGATGAGTTACAGGATGCACAACAATTTGTGTATAGACCAGAAGCTTCTTATACCAATTCAGTTATATCTCTAGAAGAGTTGGTTAATTCTTTTACTACTAATACTCAACATTTCTTATAGAATGTAAGGCAATTTTCACAAGATACAAGGTCTAGCATTCAAAATTTGGAGAGCCAGCAAAACTCAGGTACATCTTTAGAAGACTTGGTCAAGACTCTTACTACTAACAATATTCAAATTTAACAGCGTGTACGCAGTTTCAGTAGGATTTAAAATAGTTCTAGTAAGATACAATGTTTTGATTCTCGACCTTTGTAAGTTAGATGGATCAGATGACACAACTTGGAACTACAATGCGAATAGAAGCAGCCATATGAATCTGAGGTGTACTCAAAGGAAGTTAGTGCACATACCTTATTAAGTGTAAAAGAGCTTAAGAATCTTGAGAGGACTACTCAAGGAATTGCTTGTGAAGAAGAAGTGGAGAAGGAGCTCAAAGTCGATAAGGATATATCATTTAGCTCAAAGCTGATTACTGAGTCCATAATTATTGTTAATACTAACCCTTCACCTTTACCTAGCAGGTTGGAGAAATTGGACAAGGAAGAAAAGGGTGAAGAGATATTAGAAATATTTCAAAAGTGTGGGGACTCAGTAGAGATTTGGATTTTGAAGACAGGGAAGATGTTGAATGTGAGAGGTGATCATTTGAGGCCCTATCCTAGAGATCCTTAAGTGGAGGAAGTACATGTGACACCTAAAGATTTTAACTTTGTCTCATAAGGAGGGAAATAAGGAGTCGAGCCAGCGACAAAGAACAAAGTCACTGCTTTAAAGGCAACTTAAAGGAAGTTTATTTCTTTTTCTTTACATTTTTGCATTTGTTTCTTATATGCATGTGTGTTTTTAAGTTTGTTTGTTCTTATATGTTTTTAAGTTTTCAAATAAAAAGTCAGAGAGAATCATACAAACAAACAAACATTTTCTCTTTTTCTGTTGCTTTTAGTACTATAAAGACATAATTACAGAGTGAATTAACTAAAAAAATCATAGCAAATTGAGCATGCACTTTTACGCCTGTGATTGGTCAATATACTTTATCTTTAGAAGAGTAGTGATTAGTGGTAGATACAAGCCAGTGAGATTTTGATTCTTTATAGACTGAAATGTCCATATCAGTCTCATTGTCATTTCTTTATGTGTGACCTTCATGACATGTACATCCTAACTTTTCTTTGATTTTATATTCAAGTCCACAATTTTATCACATTCATTAATATGGAAATGATATAGACATTCTTTGTTTTATAAGTTACATTAGCCAAATAGCCTACCTATTAATATGATCCCTTTGTTAAACGCCCTTGAGCTTTATTTGCCTTTTTTTGTGCTAACCACATTACATGCTTTAAACCTAAACAAATGTCCTACCCAAGCCTTAAAGTTAGTGGAACATTTTTTTGATTTGTGATGATTGTGGATGCACAAAAGTATAAGTGTGGAGGTGTGCATATATGTAGGTTAGTTATAATTGTTGGGATGCCATTTTATATCTTATCAATGAAATTCCCATGTTGATGTAACTTTGTTCAATTTTTATTGAAAAAAGAAAAGAAAAGAGAAAAAGAGAAAAGAACAAGGACAAGAAAAAATATTTAAATAAAATTATCAAGGAGGAACTGCAATTGTTTTGAAAATTATTCATCTCCTTATAGTTTTAATGTATTGTTATCATCAATTTTTATAAGTGATCCCTTCTAATTAATTATGCTTCACGTAGTTTGTGGTGTGAGAGCTTGAATTTGAGCTGTGAAACATAGTTTTTGCATTCATCATAGTTGATGGTACCTAGTTTTGAATGAATGTTAGTTTTTGGGCTTGATGTTGCATTGAGTGTTACTTTTTCTTCATTAGCTTTGATTTCTTTTGTACTATCCAAATACATCTCACCATACCCTTTCCCAAATTATAACTTTGAAAAGTCCTTTGATTCATGATTATGCATATGAATCCTAATAGTGGAGAAATGAAATGATATGCAAGGTTCTGGAATGTCATGATCATAAATGGTGTTTGAGTGTACCCATGAATTTATCATATTTAAACACATTTTTTCAAGTCTACCTCTAGATTACTCAGTTTCTAAGGTGATTAATGATAATTGATCATGAGTAGAAGCATTGAATGTTAAGTTCTTGTCATGGTTTTGAAAGGTATTCATCTTTACTTATGATTATTTATTCTTAGGAAATATGAAAATTATGAAAGTGCTTGAGTTGTGACTTTGATTTTGATGACTTGCCCAAGGACGATTAAAAGCCAAGTGTGGGGGAACTTGATATGCGCATAATTATTGATACATTTAATCCATGACACTTAGTGATTAAATGCTTTAAAATGATTAAGAAATTTACTTTAGTTCATATTTGATTTTAGGTACAATTTGGAAGCATAATAGCTAAAGTGAGTTGAAAGCACACTCTTTGAGCCATCTTCTTAAGATTCATACTCAACTGTCTTCACAGAACAAGAAGAAAAGGATTAGAGCAAGAGGAGATAAGAAAATGTCAAAAAGAATTAAGAGTGCAAGACTCACGACCTTGACGAATAAGTTATCGGCGTGACAACTTGAGTCATGCCTATGACATAAAGGTTCATAGCCATGAGCTTTAGTGAAGCCATTCACGACTGGGACCACAATGCTCACGCCTATGAATTTTATGACCCTGGCACTCGAAAACTAAGTTTTTAGTATAAATACAATACATTGACCGTAGAAAAGGGTATGAATCATTTTTGGAGTTTTTGGGGCAAAGAGTTTGCTATTTTGGAGACCCATGGAGGCCATAGAGGGCTAAGCTTCCTGAAACAAGTTCAAAGGTGGTTTTCATATATGAATGATCATTATTCTCATTGTCGTTAGATTGTTTGTGTATAAACCCATTGCTAGAATGTCAAATACAATACGTAATCGTTGTGTTTGGATTCATTTATGGCAACTGATTTTGTCGAATTATTAAGGATAATGTAAATTTAGTTAAATGACCGAGTTTATGTGGTTGTTGCCTTGATTAATCTGTTTTCCTAACCCGTAATGCGACTGTCTGATTAAATCTGAGGAGTTTGCTCTAGGTTGTCTAATAGCTAGGTTTAATTAAAGAGCTTGCTTTAATTTAACACGATCTAAGGGAAAAATGAGATTAACAGAGCTTGCTATTAATTTACAATTAATATTTGCTAAGAGAGGTATGAGAATAACAATTCAATGAAGTATGTTAAGATGTGTGTAGGTCGAAATTAAATCGATGACCGGATCCCTAATGGTGCATCACTTTTCTTATTTTTGATTGTTTTCTTTAATTTACTTCGTTAGTTTAGTTTTATTTTATTTTCTTATTCGGTCTTTTCATTTTAAAAGCTTTACACGCACGCTCCATGAGATTGACCTAGACTCATCACTAGCTATAGTTTTAGGTCTAGTTATTTTGTGTAGTGTTATAACGCGCTACCACACTCTAATGCAAATATAGTTTATTTAAGACAATTAATTAGAGTGAGCCTAGTTATAAATGATAAGAACCTGTTTTGGCAAGCATTAATCCTTGCCTTATATGTTTTAATCAAAGGGAGGTAGTCTCCAAATTTTGTTTTAGCTGTAGAAATGGGAATGCAAGATATTTGAAAGGTGGGTAATGAATTTTATATCCATCTCTTCTACTCAACTCAAATTATTCCTCACATTAGAAGATACAAACATGTTACTTTTGTTTATATTGACTTTTAAGCCAGAGTAAGCTGAGAATAACTCCAGGATTCCCAAAATTATCTCAATAAGTTGTGAATCAGCACCATATAACAGCATAAGGTCATCAAGAAAGATCAAATTAGTGATTCTCAATTCTCTACATTTATAATGGTATTGAAATATGCCATTGTAGGAAATTAGTTTATTGAGCATCCTAGAAAGAGCTTCCATAACTAGTGTGAATAAGTAAAGGGAAAGAGGATCCCTGTGCCTTTTTCCTCTAGATTTTTTGAAAGTAAGGATTGGAGCTCCATTAATAAGAATGCTAAAAGAGGTCATAGTGATGCATACCGTTATCCATTCCTTAAATTTCTCAGGAAATCCAAGAGCTAGTAAATAGGATTGCATAAAACTCTATTAGATGGTATAGAACACTTTGAAGAAATCTATTTGGAAGGATCAACTTTTGATGGCTTTGCCTAATGCATAATTTTTCATTAAATCCTAAATAAGCAATATGTCGTCACTTATAGATCTTCTAGTGATGAACACTCCCTGAACAAGATCAATCCAAAAAGAATTACTTTAATTTCCTATTGTGTAATGCGTGACACCAAAGAATCCTTTAGCTCTTTACTAATTCAATTTTCAAGGAATCTACTGAAGTTGAATTACTTGGAGGTAATGTTGTTATCTGATACCATTAAATTAGCAAAAAATTCCAATGCAATTTTCTATAACATTTCCTGATTGGTATATGGAATCCCATTCTTATCTACCAGCTCATTTATATTGTTCCTATTTCTTCTAGCTAGTAATGAAGAGTGAAAGAACTTGGATTAAAGGACCCTATTTCTTCAAAAATGAAGGAGTTATTAGATTAGACACAGGTTCCTTCATTTCTATTTTAAAATAACGTTATACATAAATAGAGCCTCCTGGTACTCCTTTAATCTCTTATTCTCCTAAATTCTTATGGCATTATTGTAAGAATATTTGTAGCAATTATGTTGTGTAAGCTTCAATTTATTCTTAACTTCAGACATCCCTTTGTACCGTTCTTTAACAAACTCCTTGATAGTAGCCTTAACAATTTTAAGTTTCTTTATGACCTTAAAAGCTTTGAATCCTTTAACTGCTACTCTCTATTTAGCGCAAACTAATTCCTAAAATCCTAGTTTTAGTGCTAAGAAATTGATAAACCTAAAAGATGCTCTGAATATTTTAGAGGGGAAAGAGGACAGAATCTTTATCCAAGAATGATCAAAGAAACTGTTGTCACCAAAATAGGCATAATAAAGTGGGAAATGTTGGAGTCAAATTTGATTTACCAACACTCTTTGTAACTTAATTTTGATCAGTAGCCCCCTTTACTGCTTGTTAGTCCAGGTGAATATTTTACCTTTAAAACTTAGATTCACCAGGCCTACATCCTTTACCAGATCAGGTAGCTCCTTATAAGTTCCAACCTGATGGATTTTACCTCTTTCTTCTTCTATGGGAGATAAGATGCAATTAAAACCCCTAGATATCACCTAAGTGTCTGATATCCTATCATATATGCCTTTAACATCTTCCTAGAGTTTGGCCCTTTGAAATTTTTTTTTGAGGCATAGATTATAGACATTTTAAAATTGGTTTGTACTCTATGAAGCTAGCATTTGACATGCAATATTTGATATAATGACCAGGTTACTTGAACTATGATTTTATTCACATTGTATGCACATATAATCCTTCCATTATAATGGAAAGCATGGTTAGAGAGGATTTTCCAATTTGCAACCAAAAAGCTAAGACAATTTTGCATTTGAGGTTGCTTTATTTTAGTCTCTAGAAGCCCTAAATAACAAGACTTCTTCCCCAAATGACCTCTATCATAGTTTTCCTTTTAAGAGATTAAGCCCTCTAACATTCAAAACGAGTATTGTCAAGTTTATTAGGGGATAAATCCCCTTTCTGCTTAGATTTCCCTTTTCTTCTTGCTAATTTTCTCTAAAAGCAGCTAGTGAATCCTTTTTCAACTTCCTTTTTCATGGTTTTCCTTCTCTGATCAGCAATATATTCTATTGTCTTTAGATTCATCAATATCATTAGTTAAGATTTGTGCACTAGCATAGTATTCTTTGAAAACTCCTTTATTTCTTCCTGTGAATCAGCCACAATCACTACATTTGCCTTTGTTGTTTCTTGTTCCTTATTAGTGTGATTATCATCTGCAGGTTCTTGTCCTATTAGTTCTTTACATCTACCGAATTTGAATTTCTTCTAGTAGCCATCCATTTTTTAATGAAATTTTTTGGCTTCCGTAGATAAGATACAAGAATATCCATTTTTACAAGATCTCCTACCTTTCCTAGCTTCATTACAAGAATGTTATCAAGTAAGTCAACATTTTTCTTAATCTCCACACACATCTTAGCTTATCATATCCTTTCCATGCTTGTTGTTTATCAATAATTCCCTTGTCACAATCCTTACCTTGCTTCCATTTCTTGATGAATATGGGTGGCCTCCAATGTGCCAAGGTCCTTACTCTATTATATCATTTAAGAATGTTTCATAGATGAATTTAAATAGAAATGAACCATCTTCCATGAGCATTATCTTCTCAGGCCCCTTCTTGCTCTATCTTACTATTGCCTAGGCTTTAATAACTGGGAAAGCTGGTCTTTTTTGACATAAAAAGCCTACCAAAGCTGAGGACCACATTGTTGCACCAATTTTAATAATTTGACAAGTGATGTTGGACCCCGTTTCCGGAGCCCAACATTCGGAATCCTAAACCTAGAGCTTGAAACCTTGGAGATTCATTTGCTGTCATTTCACATTGGTGGTGAGCGCACACTAATCAATCACCAAAATCATAAGTTGACTTCTTCATAGAAATCATAGCTCTAAGTCTCTTGTTTAATTTAAAACAAGAATCACCTCAATCGAAGCTCTATAACTCAAGATATCATCAAAATACCAAAATGTGCTCATATCTCAAACATGCTCTCCTATCTGACCTCTCACTTACTTTAATGTAAACTCTCTCAATTCAACTCCAAATGATACAAATTTTCATGGAGAGATACATACATGTCTTAGGAAGCCATTGCTTCAAGAATCACCTCATTTGGAGGTCGGATGAGGGAGTTATGCTCAAAAGAGTAAACCATGTTCACACCCAAAATCAATTTGAACCTCTCTTGGCGCGATTGCCATAACTTTTACCACAATTATCGGATTGACTTCGTTCTTAGACCATTAGAAAGTAGACTTCAATATATACAACTTTCATGAAGACCCCAAAACCTGATTCAGCCTATAACAGTGTCAAAATCTATAATCTTTCCCGTGTATGTCCGTTTAATGGACATGTATCGGGCAAATTGCACCATTTCACCCGAGAAGGTCCGTTAAACGGACATGGGCGACACAAGGGGTCCTTTTTGACCCGTAAAGGTCCGTTAAACGGACTCTAAGTCCGTTAAACGGACATGGGGCTTCCCAAAACCCCTCCAAACCTTATTCAAAGCTTCCAAACTCCTTC
>JAOSBL010165366.1:0-11298 GCA_027568915.1 Erythroxylum roraimae
AATTGCTCAAAGATATGAAGAAGATGAAGAAATTGTTGAAGAAAATGGCGAATCAATAAGGTTCATATTTTTTGATACTCCACGACTCGAACCCATGACCTCAAGGTTTTGTTGTTATCTAGCAACACGCTTCTCACCATTGAGCCCTTGAGGTCATGGGTTCGAGTCGTGGACTCACCCAAGAACCAAAGAGGACAATACCAATTAAGGTTATGACTGGCGGGGTGCTTGAGCTGGGGATCCAAGCCCACTCAAGGTAATTGCAGCCTACGGGTCCAACATTTATAGTGTTTTTGGTACTTATTTTGCTTCAAGTGTGTTTTTTTGGTAATAACAACCTTTATAGACTAAAAGGAGAAGAATTTTGGTGAAATCAAAGCATAAACTAGAAGAATTGAAGTAATTTTGGAGATACATGGCTGTGTGTAGGAATTGTGTAAGTCATTGTAAATATGTGAAGCTTCTAAGATGTTTATGCCCTTATGAAGATGCACGCTCATGTATGTTGACATACACAACTGTGTATGTAGCTCGTGTAAGCTTTTATGACTATGTAAATTTGCATTTTAGAGGAAATTTTGAGATACATGGTCATATCGTGTATATTTCAAAAATCCTAGTTTTTACTATAAAAGAAAATTATTGAAGGCTAAAGGGAGAAGAAGCGATTATGAGTTGGGGTTAAACACCAAAAAGGAAAGAAAAAGTAGTTTCGAATGGATGAAGAAGAAAACATGACGATTACATCACGAGGTCCGATAGTGAGCAACCTTTGATCCAAATTTCAAGAATATTTCATTAAAGATAAAAGGGGATATGGATTTTGGGTTCTTTTATTTCTATTTGTTCTTTTGAATATTTGATGTTGGATTTGCTTTCTATGTTTAGGAACTAATTTGTTTAATGCCTACGTATGATGAACCTTATGTTGGGATGGATAATATTATATAGTCTTTTATTCAATTCAATTTTATTAATTAATTTATTGCGATTCAACTATTTATATTATTGAATTAGTACATTTAAGATATTAGTCTGATGTTTGATTTCGTTTAATTGAGATTGAGAAATCATTTCTTTTAAATAAATCTACCATAGCTGGAAGAAGTTGCATGCAAACATAGAGATAGGTTAACATAAATCCTTTAGATTAGGGTCAAACCTAATAGTGAAATTCATGAATTGAGTAATGCAATCTTATGGGTTTTAAAAAGAAAGAGGCTTCAATTAATCAATTGAGGGTTGAGGGTTAATCGTTAATAGTTTTGATAAATATATTAACATAAATAGGAATTTTCACGATCCAATAATTAGCAATTTAATTGTATGATAAAAAAGTTAATATTTAAGATATCTTAGGGGATTCATCACCTAGGTAATACTTGTTTGATAAGGTTTAATCGTAGTACTTTCTTTATCCTAGTTCATTATTGTCTTAAACCTTAGTTTAGTTTGTTTAGTTTCATTTTCAATTAAATCCATAATCTGATTCGACAGTTAGATAATAGAAATCAAACCAAATTTTAATCACAAAACCCTAACAATATGTATTTAGTCTAGATAAGTATCTTTCTTAGAAATTCCAATCCCTAATGTAAAGATGGTAATCCTAATTGCCACTTTGGATTAGCAAAACTGAATTTCTTCTACTAATCTGGCTGTAAATTAAATCAATCAAATCCTAGTTGTGCACCCTAGAGATCAATTAATTCAATTATAAAAAGCAATATGGAAGACATTTAATATTCATCAATAAAATAAACTTTATTCAGAAAATCTCACACATACTAGATGATAGCGTTGGTTCCCTTCAACCAAGAAGAAAGATTTACCTACTCATGAAAGAGGTAAAACTCAACAGAAAAATAGCAGAACATTTTGTCTCCATCTCTGCACTTTTCCAGAAAAATACAACAACTCCAAAAAACCAAAACAGAAATGTGAAAGATGATATGTCTAGTAGGGTTTTTGTCTTTTCTCTTATTGTTATTTTATCAGATACACTTCTCCCACAAAATTAGGTAGCAGATCCCCACACAAAGAAAACAACTTGATTCCAAAAATAATTAGAATCCTAAATCTATCGAATCAATTTTCAAATCAGATTATGCTGATAATTTTTTCCTTTGCACGTGCCCACGCTTAGCCAAAAACTTTTCTGCCAGCTAGGAATTTGAATTGCCTTTGCTTTTCTTGCATCTTTTTTATTCAAATTCATCTCCTATGTGTTGAAAATCATCTGAGAACAATTAAGAAACAAGTCCATTAAGTTTAAATAAGAATTTCAATACATTAAAGAGAATTATATCCAAAATTAGGACAAAAATAATAACTTATCATATAGGCTACAACCTTATCATTCTGCATGAGAACACACCCTAACCCTTGTCTCAAGGCATCACTATACACTACAAATCTATCAATCCCCATCAGTAATATGCGTATAGGAGCTGTCATCAGTCTTTCTTTCAATTTATCAAAACTTCGTTGACAGACATCTGACCACTCAAACTTCTCTTCTTTTCCCGTCAACTTGATCAGTGGGGTTGTTATTTCGGAAAATCCTTCAATGAATTTCCTATAATATCCTACCAATCCAAAGAGAGTCCTGACTTCTGTCATAGTGGTGGGAGGTCTCTAATTAGTAACTGCTTCAATCTTTTTAGGATCTACATTAAGTCCCTCAACTGAGATGACATGAACTAAGAAAGCAACCTTGTCTAGTCAAAACTAGCACTTACTAAACTTAGTGTATAACTGGAGCTCTCGTAGGGTCTATAATACTATCTAAAGGTGTTTTGCATACTCCTCATGACTGCCTCAGTAGACCAATATGTCATCAATAAAAGTGATTATAAAGTTATCTAGGTATTCTCGAAACACCATATTCATCAAACCCATAAAAGCAGTTGGAGCATTCGTTAATCAAAAGAGCATAACTAAGAATTCATAATGCCAGTACCTAGCCCTAAAGGTAGTTTTCAGAATATCCTCATTGCAGACTTTCAACTGATGATAACCTGATCTTAGATCAATCTTTGAATACACTTTGGATCCTTTTATCTGATAATAAGTCATCAATCCTTGGAAGCTGATATTGGTCGAACTATCATTTTGTTCAATTGTCTGTAGTTGATACATAACCTTAAACTCCCATCCTTTTTTTAACAAATAGGATTGGAGTCTCCTATGGAGAAGTGCTGGGTCTCACAAAACCCTTATCTAACAACTTCTCCATTTTCACTTTCAATTCCTAAAAACTCCGCTGGAGCCATTCTATATGGAGTAATTAAAATCGGTTAGTTTTTTAGAGTTAAATCTATCTGAAACTCTATTACCTATCTGGGGGTAATTTTGGAAGATCCTTTGGAAACATGTCGGGGAACTCTCTAACCACCAGAATATCTCCTAATTGAACCTTATCATTATCCTATTCAATCATATAAGCTAGATATCCCTGGCATCCTTTACAAGGCATTTTACTAGCTACCTGGTGGTCACTACATTGGTGGGAAGAACTTTTCGTATCCTACGAAATGTCACCTTTGGTTTTCCTAATCGACTCAGCCTAACCCTCTTTTTAAAACAATCCATTACCACGCAATGTGTAGATAACCAATCCATTCCGAGACTAACATCAAAAAACCCAAATATCCAATATGATTAGGCTTGTCGGAAACTCCTTACCCTCAATCAATATTTTACTATCTACAAATATTCTTCCAACAAAGAATGAGTTTCCAGCTAGGATGGAAACTACTATCCCAACATCTAATAACTGAGGCTTAACATTCAATTTTACAAAAAAACTCATAGACATAAAAGAATGTGTAGCACTAGGATTTACTATAGCATATGCACCTCGATCAAAGATAGAAATCATACTAGTAACTACATCTAATGTGGCATCGACCTCCTGCTTGGTGAGCTCAAAAACTCAGGCTTGTGCGTGGGGGTTTACCTACCTGTCCTGTAGGGGCTGCTTCCTTACCTCCTAAACGTTTGCTGGATGCAGTAAAACTTGACTCTCTAATCTAAAAACCCCAACCGCCCTATTTGTAACCCCCTCTAGCTTGTGGAGGTGATTAAGATCCAAACACCAATCTCTCTGACTAATTGTAGACAATCTCTAATAAAGGGGCCTTCTAGACCACAGTGGAAACAATCTGTCATATTCATCTGACACTCATCTAAACGTCTTTTTCCTCAAGTAATACACTCTAGCACTAGTGTCCTAGTGTTGCGGGAGTCTCTGAGCCCAGTGGATGACCTAAAGGATCCCTGGCGGGATAGTCCTCCTCTACTAAACATCCTGCTACTTGTCCATCTTGATTTATTTTTCTTTATTGGTCCCTGGGACGAACTAGCTGGTGCCTTGTGCTTATGTTTTGATCTTGAGCATTGAGTGATTGTTGTCGCATTTCTCTCCACTTCTATTGCAGCTTCATCTAATTCCCTGTAGTGTATCTGTGAAGCCAAAGATAGATGGATTCGTAATCTGGGACTCAAGCCTGTAGTGAATCTCTTGCACTTCTGCTTTTAGCTGTCAGTAATAAATGGAACATTTATGACAATTTTCAAAAATTTCTTCTCATAATCTGACGTTGATGTCGAACCTTACTCTAGAAGGAAAATTTCCTCTACCTAGCATCCTTATAAATCTATGGATAGAACCTGTCGGTGAACTCTCTCTGAAATTCTGCCCATGATACCCCATCCAAAAGTCGTCTCTCAATGGCCTTCTACCAATCCTTTACCTTGTCTTTGAGGAGGAAGGTGAAAAATACAACTCTCTACTCGTCTATGCATCCCACCACTCTATATACTTTTATAACCTAGTCTAACCATGTGAGTGCACTCTCGGGGTCTCCACTCCTATTAAAAGTCTTTACACCCAATTTACAAACCCGCTCGATTGAACATTTTGAAGCTTCCACATTTCACGTGGTTACCGTATCGCCGCAGCTAGTATTTGAGTCATTTATTCTGCATGAAAGTTCACCCTAGCCGATTCTGCCAACCCCGACGATTCAGAATGTGGTTGGTTCATCGAGCATTCGTTCAACTTGCCATGTGGTCATCCTCTTGTGTTGGAGGTGCCTCAAGTGCAAGAGTCATTGCAATGGCTTTCTTGGGACGTCCATGGCCTCATCTGTGCATCGTGCTGTGAATCGACAAAAATGAAAATATGCAAAAAATTTAATTTCTGAAATCATATGCATGTAAATCACAACATTTTAGTGATTTCCACACTTATAAAACAACATTAAAACATTTGTAAATTCATTAAACTAAAAGGAGGCAACCTATTTTTAAACTAAGTTCTAATACCAACCCTGACAGGCTCCTCTCCTAAAACGACTAGGCGGCACCCTACAGTGACCCTCTAGTCAATTTTTGATCTAGCTGGAAAGTTCCCATGGAGCTAAACCTATTGCCCTTTTTAATGAAAAGCCTTAACTTGCATTAATAAATATAAATAGTGGAGTTTCTTTTTCAAATCACTTTATTAAAAATTTCAGTAGCATAACGACTACATTTTTATATTTCCAAATTTCCAAAGCCCTTGAAAATGTTCAAAACACTTCTATATTCATACCAAATTCTCCACTACAAATTTTGGACTTCAAGTTCACTCACAAGCAACCTCAAACAATTAAATCAATTAATTTCAAAAAGGCTAAAACATATTCATGCATTTAATTTAAAAATATATATATATATATGCATTCTTTACACAAAAATACATCCAAAACATATTCACATATATATATGCAATAGTCCTAAAAAAAGTATTTACAAGGTAAAAATGTCTACATAGCAGCACGTGACGGAGATAACTACATGTGAGGTGGAATCCTTACTGCTGAAGCCCCTAAGCATGCACCTGGGAGGTTTTATTTTAAAACATAAAATAGAGTGTGAGTTAAATGAACTCAGTAAGTGTTAGATTTCTATTCAAATCATATTTAACAATTTAAACCTTCCTAAAACAATTTCATTTCATTTCGTATAATACAATACCAATATGAAACATACATGTTTCATGAAACCAAATTAAAATAACTTTTAACTTAAAATTCATCGTATGCAATAATATAATAGTGGCAGCATTACTAGTTTCATAAATTTTCTTACACAACATAGCCAACCACTAATTTCTTTACTACACGGTACCCTAGGCATAAAGTCACAGAGTTGGTTTTGCATCGCTTACTCGTGATTGGTTAACTACTAGTTATGGAGCTGGTTCTACATTACTTACCTGCAATAGGTTAGCCGCTATAAACTGATAGTTATGGAGCTGGTTCTACATAGCTTACTCATTACAATTTTAGCTAGCACTATATATACTTCATACGCAAACACTTTACTAACTGACTCATTCTCTCTTTCTTTTTCCAATAATAACTTTAGATGCCCCTCAGATATTGCCATGCATGATCGGAATATTCTGACCAGTATAATAACATGTATAAAACCTAACAGTATACCGTAGGCTAAAAATCATTTTTCTTAGTACCTTAACTTTTGACATAGAATTTAAACCATTTAGTTAATAAAAAGCAATTCATACATTTACAACTTATATTATTTTTTAAATCAGTTATGAGAGGATTTTATATTAACAACAATACTAATAAAATTCATAATCATACAATTTAATGCATAATTTAAAATCACATGTCATCAATTCTTTTATAAAGATTTTATTAATATAAAACAATTAAAATACATTCATAGTTTTGGAAATTTATCTCTAAGCACACTCATACATTCTGTGCCTCTCCTTTGCCTACAGAAATTGCATTTCACTTAGGCATTTATTTCCAAATTTGGAAATTAGGCATTAGAACTATATTTTCAGTTTAACTGAATTTGAGATTAGTGTTTAATCGCATAACACATATGCTAATCGTATTTCTGCTTTAACTTCTTTAAGCTAATCTATTGTTCTATGTTTCAAAATCTAACTTCTTAAATAACTTAAATTCCATCTTTTACCCATTCTGACTTATCAATTTCTTCAAAACACTAGCTCACCTAATTAATTCATTATATGGTCGAATGTGTAATGTTATTAAATCCAAAATTTTCCATTTGATTTTTCACCATGCCAAGAATCATCCAAACACATCAAACTAAAAATTACAATTTTTCTCTAACAATTTCCTAGCATTGCCAAATTGATACCCATCAATTATCCTTCAATTTTCTTAACATATCATATCACAAATACATTTTTTAAAACCTATAACATTATTCAATTCACATAATATCATCACAAATATATATATATCATCCAAACACATCAAACTAAAAACTACAATTTTTCTCCAACAATTTCCTAGCATGGACAAATTGATACTCATCAATTATCCTTCAATTTTCTTAACATATCATATCAAAAATACATTTTTTAAAACCTATAACATTATTCAATTCACATAATATCATCTTCAACCATTTAACTACAAAAATCCTCAAACTTACATGAACTTCACCTAGTCCAAATTCATCATCTAAGCCACCAATCAATTTCATTTTTATTTTCAACACTTTTATTGGCTTCCTACATATATGAATTGAAGTCCAAACATATACAATGAAGTCAAACCAAATTTTAATCACAAAACCATAACCTTGACCAATTCTTTCAAGCTTGATCTCTTGCTTTACTTTCTTGCTTTCTAATTCATGGCAAGTCAAAAACCACCATTGATTATAAATAAATCCATCCCACTCAAAAACCCATAAAACTAGTAGCTTAAGCTAGGAAAACTTACTACTTTTTCTTTCAATCTCTTGGGTAATTGAGATGCACTTAAACTTGATAAAAATTTCTCCAAATTACACTCAAAATTCATTAAAAATGCCTGCCCCCTTCTTCCTCTTCTCCTTGGCTGAATTCCACCTAAGCTTATTTTCTTTTGCTTTTCTTTCTCACTCTCACGGTTAACACACCAAATGAAGCAATTCATGACTAAAATTTGCTTTTTATACTCATTTAGTGCATTACACATTTCATTTTCTCATTGGTCATCTCTAATGACTCATTACTATGTAATTATTGATTCTTAACCCTTAAAAATCCTCTAATTGGTCATTAAGTGTGATTCATTAATCCACTAATACCATTTTATACAAAAAGACCAATCTGCCCTTTAATGAATTCCAACTAACAGAATTAAATTTTGAAAATATTCCATAATCGTCTTATCATCAAATTGACCGTGAAATACTCTAATTAGGGTCGATACTTATTGATTAAATGCTTCAAAAAAAATTGAATGGTTTAAAATCATCAACACTCATTATTTTATAGAAAGGGCATTTTAATCATAAACTTTCAAAACTCTGAAATCCATCTAATCAAACCTATTTTTGATCCATTTTAGTATCATCATACTTTAATACCTATTCTGGATATTTTCAATTTTTCAGAGTTGGGTCCCCAAAAATCACTATTCAAGTGAAAATACTATTCACACGAATTCATTATTCATCAAAAATACTATTCACTAAAAATAAAAATTTATAATCAATTGAAAGAAAAAGTTCGGGGTTTTATAATCACCCCTCCTTATAAAAATTTCGTCCTCAAAATTTAACTAAGCATTCTTGTTTAAAATAGGTGGGGATGTAATGTATGCATCTTTTGCTCAGGCTCCCATGTAGCTTCCTCTACCACGTGATTCCTCCATAGTACCTTAACCAAAAGAATGATCTTATTATGTAGAACTTGTTCTCTACGGTCTAGGATCTGTATTGGTTCCCCCTCGAAAGTCAAATCTTCCTTTAAGTTCACAGGTTGTTCTGTGATTACATACGAAGGGTCCGTTAGGTTGTGAAGCATAGATACATAGAAGATGCTGTGAATCCTCGCAAGCTCATGTAGTAGCTTCAATTGATACACCACTGATCCATTTCTTTTTGTGATCTCATACGATCCTATGTAACATGGACTTAGCTTACCATATTTCCCAAACCTATGTACACCTTTCCAAGGGGAAATCTTGAGAAATACTCTATCTCCAATTTCAAATTCAAGTTCCCTATGGTGATTATTCGCATAGCTTTTTTGCCTATACTGGGCTATCTTTAATTTGTCCAGAATAATTTGAATTTTATCTATTGTCACCTATGTAAGTTTTGGACCTATCAGTTTCCTTTCACCTACCTCATCACAACATATTGGAATTCTACATTTTCTTCCATAAATAGCCTCATAAGGGGTCATGTCAATGCTGGCTTAATAACTGTTATTGTACGAGAACTCCATTAGCGGTAGGTGCATGTCCTAACTCCTTTTAAACTCCATGACACAAGACCTAAAAATATCCTCAAATGTCTGGATAGTCCTCTTTGACTGTCCATCCGTCTAGGGGTGAAAGGCAGTGCTAAACTTCAAGTCTGTACCTAAGGAATTTTGTAAGCTGGGCCAAAATCTCAATATAAACCTAGGGTCGCTATATGAGATAATAGAAATCGACGTACTATGGAGTCTCACTATCTCGTCGATATAAAGTTGGGCTAACTTATTTATGGGACAATCATTCTTGATTGGAAGGAAATGTGCAAACTTTGTTAACCTATCCACTATCACCCATATAGCATCATGCCCCCTTTGACTCCATAGAAGTCCTACTACAAAGTCTATAGTAATCTTCTCCCACTTCCATTCAAGATTTTAAAGAATTTTTATATACATGATTATATACATATCCATATATACACAATTTTCATTTCAACATGTTCACAGAGACCAACATGATCTAGGGACATGCCTAATAGGTGTAGATTGCATTGTATTTTTATAGGTAATTTGATATGTGTTTAGTGGTTAAGTTGATTGTTTAGTGTGTGTTTAGGTTAGGAATTGTGTTAGTTCATAAACATTTGTGTTTTAAGTGTTCTTTGGGTGAGAACATGTTTTTTGAGCTTCAATTTTATATATATGAGGTGTTGTGATAAGTTTGTTAGTGTTTCAGGACATTTACAGGAGTTTCGAAGGAGAACTGAACCAAAACACAATCCCAGGATCAGATTCAAGTTTTCGAGGGATATTTCGGACCCCAAAAAGATACTAAGGTTACCTTATTTAAAAAAGACTATAAAAGGATAATGATGGAACCCTAGAGGGAGTCCAATTTTTTGCCTACATTTGGAAACCCAAAAGAGAGAGAGAAAGAGGAGAGAGAGAAAAGAAGAAGAGGAAGAAGAAGAGGGTTCCAATGATGAAGCTTCCCAGAATAGGTGATCTCTCGATGCCACTGCTCTCCCAAATCATCCAACTTGAGTTTCATTTCCTCCTCATTTACATTTTTATTCATTTAAATGTGTAAGATTAAGATGGGTTGTGTAGTTATGGATTTTGAGTTGTTGATGATGTTCGAACTTTACCTTCAGGATTTTACTTATCTTTAATGTCAATGTTGATTTGTATTTACTTGAGTTGGGTGTTGTGATTGATTGATGTATTTGTATATTTCGGTAACAAACCGAGAGGGTGAATTGGATAAAAATGATTAGATTGGATTAACAAGAGTTAGGAGATCTAATTGACTACTTAATCAATCTAGTCAGTAATTTCATGGAGAGAGATCTCGTGCGAGACCCAATTGTTTATTAGAGAGCTTTAGAACTAATTCGATTAGGATTTACAATTTAGGGAATGATTATAACCTGAGAGAGAGTAATTAACCCTACGATCGTCTAGAACCGACATCCCATAAACACATAAAAGGCTAGATTAGCATTAATGATAGGTAAAATCCCCTCCCTTATAACTTGATTAATTCTCTTTACAGATTTCCACTATTGCATTATTTGTTTGTTGTTAGTTTGTTTGCTTTAGTTTACTTTTCAGTTTAATCTTCAAAATTGAGTCTTAAACAAAGCACAACTTGAATTAAGTGATGCCTAAGCACAATCTTTGTGGGACGATATCTGCTTTTTACTACAAGTAATGACCCATATACTTGTAGTTTTTAGCGTAAAACTAGTAATTGGTTTTGTAATCAACAATGCCCGTGTATGACTTACAAGTTACATGATTATGTATCTAACTGTGTAAGTTTGAGATATTTCACACGCCTTCACACGTTCACTAAGACCTACACAATCATGATACATGCACATGTCTGACTTACACGATCATTTACAAGATCGTGTATCTAACCGTGTAAGTCCGTGAATGTTGGACCCCGAACTTTTCTTAAAAATTTGATTTATTAAATGAAATTAAATGAGGAATTAGTGGTGTTTAATGTTTTATTTGGGTAATATTAATTGGAG
>JAOSBL010165404.1:0-11293 GCA_027568915.1 Erythroxylum roraimae
GTATAGAGTGAGTAGGGATCGTCTCTACAGGGAACGGTGAATTTATATCTATTACAAAAATAAATAGTAAAATTTGGGGGTTTTAATTGATGAAAATAAGTTAACAATAATTAAATTCAAAAGAAAACAGAGATGTAAATAAATTTAAGAAACTAAGAAAGGGAGAAAGCTTCTAGTGAAAGGATGTATTTTCACTTTAATTCCGTTACTTGATCATCGATGCAAAATTCAACTCATATATTTACAAATAAATTGGTCATAAATAAATGGGTTATAGTTATTGGCGAACACTCTAAATAACCAATCTCTCCTTAGTTTTTGATAATCAAGGGATGCCTATTAATTACTTCTCTAATCTAAAGACAACCGTCAAAATTGCCAAGTAGGATTTAATTTTTCAACAACATTAAAATCCAGAGAAACCCAGCTCTAACCAATAAATACACAACTAGGTTCATTTAGATTAGATTATTGATTCCCACAACATAGATTGAACCACTTGTGAGGCGATAAAATTATGTTGATTGCCACTTAATTAGTCCAAACACACAATTACGGATGTGCAGTTCTAATTAGCTATCAACTATTCCAGGAATATCAAATATAGACCTTTTATTTAATAAATCCTAAAATAATCATCGACACTAAATTCAGAGAATAAATAAATACTTAGGAATATATAAGACAAATATAAACAATTAAATCTCACAATTCCATGGAACTAATGCTTCAATACAATCCTCTAACTAGAATAAAAATTTAGCTACAAGCCATAAGAACCAAAGAACACATGAAAATTGTTTAAAATAAAACTATGCTTACAAAAGAAATCTAAAGGGGAACGACGTTGGAGAGCTCCACCCTGCTGCTTGTTGCCCTTCGCAGTCGCCTCTGTGCTTCCTCAACAAAAGACGTCCCCTCCTTTTTAACATGAGCCCCAAGCCGCCTGCTCTCCTTATTTTTCTGCAGCCACCTACGTCTCTTTTCTTTTCTTCAGTTGATATGTCCCTTGAAGAGCCGCCCACTGTTCTCAAACGAAGACACCTTCTTTTCTAAAAACCAACGCATATAACCCTTCTTTGCTGTCTAGCTATTATCTCTTCCTACCGTGCGTTTTGGTCTCATCCTTTCAACGTCTGTGTTTTGCTTTTCTTATTTGTCCGTGCGCCTGCGTATTCTTCATGTTGGCTGTGCGTTTTTGGCCCTTCTTTGCTTCCCAGTGCTGTGCCGTTTTGGCTGTCCTTGCTGATGGTGTTTTGGGTTTTTTGCTCTTATTATTGATCATTTTTTATCATCTCAGTCCTCTCATTCTCTTAAAAACTCCAACATCTTGCCTTGTATTTCCACACCCTTTCCTCCTCTGGGTCCTTATGACTTGATTTACTATTAGGAATCTTACCTCACCTACAATGTCATCAACTGTCAGAGGAAAGCTACTACACAACGAAATTTCATACTCTAATTCATTGTTTAAGGCCTTGAAGTTGTGTCTCTACATTTATTTGATTTCTACATCAAAAGGCCCCTTGATCACAACTCCAACTTTGCTACCTTCTCCACTATTGAACCCATCAATAAACGCCAGCCATGTTGCATACCTATGTTTGCTCCGGGTTGACCTCTACGCCTTATTGGGTACCTATAAAACCAAGAATTTTCCAACCAATACATTGAATACATATTTATAAGGATTGAACTTCATGCAAAATCTCAGATCATATCATTGATGTAAGCCTTTACATTTTTACCTAACAGAGGTTCAAATACTTTATTGAACAAAATTTGGTATATTGTCCCTGCATTTTCAGCCCAAAAGGCATCACCTGATAATAATAGGTATTGTTGTGTGTAATGAACAAGGTCTTTTTAACTTCTAACTTATATATATAGGAATCTAGTTGCATGTTGAATACATGTCCATAAAGTTTAGTTATTTATAGCCAGCCATTGTAGCCACCAGTTGGTCTATTTTAGGTAAGGGATAGTTGTCGTTTGAGCAAACCTTATTAAGGTGTGTGAAATTCATACAAATCCATCACTTTCCATTTGAGTTCTCGATCATCACCATGTTGGCCAACCATTATAAATATTGTACCTTATAGTCTTATACCCAAAATCAAACTTAAAACAACTTTTATAGTTCCTCGATAAGATCCTCTTCTTCCTTATAAGTTTGTAATAGGGGTTAACATTCAATCTATCCCAGCACCTCAGGATCAATTTCTCCCATGTCTTCAAGACTTCAAGTAAAGATTTTCGCGTACTCTTTCAGCAATAATTCCATGACCACTCTTTCAATCCTAGCTCCTACCTTCACTAATTTTTCCTTTATTAGTCCTCCCACCTTCACTTCTACTATCTCTATTGTAAGCTCCACATTTTTTTTCCTATTATAAGCTCCACATTTTTTTTCCTAACTTCTACGAGCCGATCTCATAAACATTAGAGTTCACATCAAACTTTAGAGATGTCAAATACCACTAGCTGTCTTTAAAGTCCCCACACACCTTATCTATGTCATTATTAGCAGGGAATTTTTATCAATAATTAGTATGGAAATAACACATCTTTGAGGGAACAAAGAGAAGGTTTCCTAAAATGACATTATAAGCTAAAATTCTAACAATTATTTTAAATTCAAAAAAATGGTGACATGCTTAGGTCTAGTTCCAAACTTTGATAACAACGTGGCATTCCCTAAAATACAACCTTGCTCCTTTTAAATTAAGCTAACCAATAGTGTCGACATATGCCTAAGTTATATGTTTATGTACCCCACTTCCTTGAACATATCATAAGATAAGATGTTAATGGGGCTCCTATTATTGACCAGAAAACTTCTCACCTTATATTTGGCTAAGGTCACTATGATGACTATCATATTGCCATTATGATTGCTCACCTTAGGTTTTCCTCTTAAAAAATAATCAGCTTTGCCAATCTCCTTCGTTTCTTTATTTTACCTATAATATGGGCCAAAGAGTTAGGTCTATATAGAAATTTCTCCAACTATAACTTGTTTTCCTTTAAGTCTCCCACTGCTATTATGTTGATAACCTTAGGATTGCTATTCTAATACCTAGACTAGGATTAATCATGTAATTTTATACTATTTATAAGCTTAAGACTATCTACCACAAATTGACCATGTTTTCCCTTCTTTAACTGAGAATCCATTGCCTATCACAAATATTGATAGTCTTTTTGTCTCATATCTATAATCTTATTATAAGTGGTGAAACTTGTTGGATTGTTTGACGTTTCCTCATTAATGGTTTCAGAGGGTTAATAATATAATTGCTTTCGGCATAGTTAAGAACATAGATAAAGCATGCATTTAGATATGATAATGAAATACCTTTAGACTTGTAGGTTCTCTTTCCTTCCTCAGTCTGTCCCTTTCTTTCGACTCACTCTTGTTGGATTCTTACTACCTTAGACATTCTCTCATCCCTCTTTGAGGAGCTTTTTGCCTTCTCTAAGATAATAAATCATATGACAGCTGACCTTACCATCTTCAAAAACTTGGATTGAAATTTTGCTTGCAAAGTGAAGCTTGGAGATGGCAGATCGGTAAATGCTAAAGGGAAAGGTACAATTCTTGTCCAAACTCCTTCTGGATTGAGGAATATTGCAGATGTTTTATATGTACCTGAGATTGACATGAACTTGGGAAATTGCTTGAGAAAGACTATAAGTTGTCATTTGAAAATAGAATCTGCATTATTCAAGATTCATTTGGAGCTGAAATCCTGTCTGTTAAAATGAAGAGGAGAAATTTCCCATTTAATGGTCTAATACGATTGCTGGTGTAAATGTAAGTGTCGAAGACAATACTTGTCTATGGCATAAAAGATTTGGACACACCAATTTCACTTCATTGAAACAGCTGCAGGATCTTAAGCTTGTAAATGACTTGAATTCTATAAATGATTTCATTGGTGTGTGTGAAACCTGCCAATTGGGAAAGTTGAGCAAGTCTCCTTTTCTTGTGAATCAAGCTTCAAGAGCAACAGAAAAACTGCAGCTAGTGCATTATGATGTTTATGGCCCAATGAGTATTGCCATAATCAACTCCAGCAGGTATTTCCTCTTGTTCCTAGATGATTTCTCAAGATATTACTGGCTTTATTTTTTGAAGCAGAAAAGTGAGGTGCTCAAAAGTTTTGCAAAGTTCAAAGCAGCAGTTGAAAATCAGTGTGCTTTGTCAATCAAGACCTTAAGGTCTGCTAATGGCACTGAATACACATCAAATGCCTTCAAAGAGTTTCTTCAAGCTGTTGGAATTCATCATCAACTGACAGTCACCTATTCACCTCAGCAAAATGGTGTCTGTGAAAGGAAGAACAGAACCATTATGAGCATGACTTGATGTTTGTTGCTGGATAAGAAATTTGCCTAAAATTCTGTAGGTTGAAGCAGTCAACACTGCTATCTACTTGCAAAATAGGCTTCCAACCAAGGCTATTGAAGGCAAGACTCCTTTTGAAGCATGGTTTGGAGCAAAACCATCTGTAGCTCATCTAAAAGTCTTTGGCTGTGTATGTTATTTCTATGTGCCAAAAGCTAAAAGGGATAAACTTGATCAATGTGCTGAGCTTGGAATTCTTGTTGGCTATAGCAGTGTCTCTAAAGGGTACAGACTTTTAAATCCTCTCATAAATCAAGTTTATATGAGTAGGAGTGTGAAATTTGATGAAGCTGTTGTATGGGATTGGAAAAGAAACTTTGCTGCATCCACTTCTCAAGCTGAAAATGATGAAGTTGTGGAAGAACAACAGGATGTTATGAGTGATGAGTCTGATGAGCATGCTACTATAAGAGGCACGAGAACACTAGATGATATTTACACTCGATGTAATGTTGCAGTACATGAACTTGCAGATATCATCGAAGCCTTGAATTGTGAAAATTGGAGAGCTGTAATGGAGGAGGAGCTCAGAATGATCAACAAAAATGACACCTAGATGTTAGTGTCAAAACCTACGGATAAGGAAGTTATAGGCCTGAAGTGGATCTTTAAACTGAAACTCAACCCAAATGAGACCATCAACAAATTCAAAACACGGTTGGTAGTTAAGGGATTTGCTCAGAAACAAGGCATTGATTTTAATGAAACTTTTGCTTCTGTAGTGAGGTTTGATACAATCAGAATGCTTCTCTCTAATGTAACACACCTCAAGTGGCAAGTTTTTAAGTTGGATATCAAGTCTGCCTTTCTGAATGGCATACTTGAAGAAGAAATCTTTGTAGAACAACCAGAGGGATTTGAAAAAGATGCAGAAAAAGTATATTTGTTGAAAAAAGCCTTGTATGGACTTAAGCAAGCTCCAAGGGCATGGTATTCAAGAATTGATGAATACCTACTAGAATTTGGTTTCCAGAAATGCTGTAATGAAGCTACTCTATATGTCAAAAATTCAGAAGCTGAAACTCTGGTAGTTTCTGCATATGTTGATGACATCCTGATAACTGGAAGCAATCTAAATGCTATTATGAAATTCAAGACTGAAATGGAACAAGTCTTTGAGATGAATGATTTGGGAATGATGTCTTATTTTCTGGGAATACAAGTTAGGCAATGTACTAAAGGAATTTTCATTTCTTAGGACAAATATGCTCGTGGATTACTTAATAAATTCTATCTGGGAAAATTCAAATTAGTGAGCACTCTTGGAGTTCAAGGTACAAAGCTAATAAACAATGATAGCTCAGGACTAGCTGATGCCACATTATATAAAATTGCAGTAGGTTCCTTACTATTTCTGTCAATTACCAGGCCAGACATTATGTTTTCCACAAGTCTGTTGTGTAGGTTCATGAGTTCACCAACTGAACTCCATTTCAAGGCAGTCAAAAGGATCCTAAGGTACTTGCAAGGTACTCTAGACTATGGATTGCATTACAAACCGACTGGTTGTGTGAATTTAATTGGATTTACTGATAATGATTGGGCTGGATCTCTAGAAGATATGAAGAGCACTTCAAGTTATTGTTCTCTCTTAGTTCAACTATGATTTGTTAGAGCACGAAGAAGCAAGGTTCAATTGCTCAATCTACAGCTGAAGCTAAGTATATTGCTGCCTCTACTATTGTAAATCAATGCTTGTGGTTAATTAAAGTTTTGCTTGATTTGAATTTCAAGCAAGAAAAGGCAATAGAAATATTCTGTGATAACAAGTCTGCTGTGGCCATAGTGAAAAATCTAGTGTTTCACGAGAAAACCAAGCATATTAAGATCAAATATCATGTAACTCGTGAAGTTGAAAAAGAGAAACAAGTCAAATTGCTACATTGCTTCTCAGAAGATTAATTAGCAGATATCTTTACCAAGTCATTGCAGAAACTTCGATTTAAACAACTCAGGGGGAGTTTTCAACAGCACTTACATCAAGGAGGAGTGTTGGAATGTAACTTGATTTAGTGTTGTTGTAAAGTTTAAGTTTAGCTGTAATGGAGTGGTTAGCTTATCTTGTATTAGGTGTGCTTTACTTGTATTAGTTGTAATGACAGTGCAGACTATGTCAGTCCACTCCAGTAATCATTTTATTTTTTGAATTGCAGTATGGTGTATCTTAACATTGATGAGATATATATTTCTGAATGCAATGGAAGGAGTGTGTGTTCATTTGTTCCAATTCTCATTCTGAATTACAAGCTCTTTACAGTGTTTAAATCTGTGCATTTCTTTTAAGTACCTCTTTTCATTCAACTATAAATATTACTCGTTTTAAAGTTGTATATGGATTTCCACCTCTTGTATATCACACCATATTTAGCTGGAGATTCAAGTATTTTATTAGTGGACTAGGTGTTGGTGGACAGAGAAGCCATGCTAAATATTTTGCATTTTCATTTACAATGTGCATATAACCGCATGAAGCTGCTAGCAAATCGCCATTTTTTGGAGAGAGAGTTTGTTATGGTAGATTATGTTTAGGTCAAACTACATCCTTACTGTCAGCAAAGTCTTAAGCAGCAGGCGTCGTGGAAATTTGGCAGGTTTATATTATGGTCCATTCAAGATACTCCACAAGATAGCACCGGTAGCTTATAGACTTGAATTACCTTCAAAGAGTCGAATTCGTCTACATTTTATATATCACAGCTGAAGTATAGAGTATCGGACCGAGTAGTCACATCTCTAGTGTTGCCTCCATCTATATACTCTGCACTTCGTATTGTACTTAAAGTTTTGAACCATTGACTGATGAATCGCCGCAATCGTCCAGCTTTACAAATTTTGGTTCGATGGTCTTCTTCGAAAGAAAATGATGTTTCTTGTAAATCTAGAGAAATATAAAATGTTTTTTGAATTTTGAATATGCTTCTTCACGATCTGTTTACAAAGAATGGCTATATTCACATAACCAAAGATAAGGAAATAAATACAAGTTTGCATGAAATGAGGAAGACAACAAATATAGGAAGCTTGGAATGGCAAGAAGCCGTTGGAGACAAATATGAGAAGATTTTGAGATGCTAAGATGGAGATCTGCAAGAAGTGGAAATGTGGAAATGATATATTTCCATATTTCCATTAATACCCTCTCTCAAATTAATGCTACGTGTCACGGAGCATAAGTTTGGATACTAAGAAATTGTGACGGTTCCATGACATAGCCTTGGTAAGGAGGTCTGCAAGTTGTTCGTGTGTAGAAATATAGGATAAGTGGATAATTTTGTCTTCAACCTGTTCACGAATGTAGTAGCAATCAACCTCGATGTGTTTAGTATTTTCATAGTGCATGGGATTGGTGGCAATTTGAATGGTGCTTGTGTTGTCACTGTAAAGAATAGTGGACTGTAAGACAGGTTGATTTAATTCTCCTAATAAGCGACGAATCCACACAATTTTGGAACAAGCTACAGACATTGCTCGGTATTCGGCCTCAATTGAAGATTTTGATGCTTTTGTTTGTTTCTTGCATTTCCAAGAAATGAGAGAAGTACTTAGAAACATGCACCATCATGTGGTAGATTGACAGGTTGATGAACAACTAACCCAATCGGCATTACCATAGCCGGATAATATCATGGAAGAAGAGGACGAGAAGAAGAGTCCGTAGTTGATGGTGGTTCGTATGTAGCAAATGATGCAGAGAGTGGCACTATAGTGATGTTGGCAAGGTTTATTGACGAATTGGCTAAGGACTTGGGCCGGATATGCAATGTCGGGCCGAGTCATGTTCAAATATATAAGACTTCGATATAAAGTGGCATTAGGTAGAGGTGTACCATCTTCTATATGGAACTTAATATTTTGCTGCATTGGAGTATATGCCATCTTATCATCACTTATGGGGGTGAGTTTAATAAGTTCTTCAGCGTACTTCTTTTGAGATAGCTTGATTCCATCCTACAAATAACTTACTTCCAAACCCAAAAAGTATGTTAGTAGTCCAAGGTTTTTCATTTTGAAAGATGTATTTAGTAACGTTTTAAGATGAAAAATTCCATCTGTATCACTACTAGTTATAATAATGTCATCGACGTAAATAAGCAAAATAGTGATACCGTATTTGGATGGTCTGAAGAACATGGAGTAGTCACATTTACTTTGTTGGAATCCAGCCTGAATAATAGTTTTTCAGAATGTTTCAAACCAGGCCCGTGGAGCCTGTTTCAGGTCGTATAAGGACTTATAGAGGCGACATACTAGATTTGGATCCGATGTAGCGAATCCGAGAGGTGGTTTCATATAAGCCACCTCTTGCAAGTCACCATGAAGGAAGGCATTCTTGACATCCATCTGGTGAAGTTTCCACTCCTGCTTTGTCACAATAGACAAAATTATTCAGACAGTTGGCATTTTAGCAACTGGGGAAAAGGTTTCATCATAATCCAGGCCATACTCTTGCTTGTAGCCTTAAGCTAGCAATCTTGCCTTACATTGATCAAGATTGCCATCAGCTTTGTATTTTATTGTGTATATCCATTTACTGCCAATCAAGGAGGTATCTGGAGGTTTTGTTTGGAGGGTCCAAGTCATGTTTTCTTCAAGTGTAGCCATCTCATCTTTCATAGCTTTACGCTAGCATTCATGTTCGTTTTCCTGTTTAAAAGAAGTGGGAATAGTAACTGTTGGCAAGTTAGTTACTAAGGCATAAGATTTACCATATTCTCTTGGGGAGTATCCGTAACGAGCTGGAGGATCAACATGACGTTGAGACCGTTGAATCGGGACAGGATCTTGGATATTTCCTGTCAAGCTAGTACTTGGAGCAACAATGGAGGAAATCATTACCATCACTAGTATTAATTGGAGGCGGAGACGGTGGTGGCGCAATGGGCGTAGTATTAACATGTTCAAAGAAGGTGGGTAGTATACAAAAGCGAGTTTGCGAATCATCTTTTGAAATCGGACAATAAAAATTTTGTTAAAAAAATATGACATGCCGAGATACACGAACAAAACGTTTAATAGGGTTATAGTAAAGGTAACCTTTTTGAGTATCATTATAACCTAAGAAAATACATTTTACGGCTTTAGCAAAAAGTTTTTCTCGTTCGTGACATTGGAGATGGACAAAAAAAATGCAACCGAAAACACGTAAATGATCATACTTTGGTTTCTTTGAAAATAGTTTAAAAAAGGAGAACCATTATTATTAACGGTTGTCGCTTGTCTATTTATTAAGTAAAAGAGGTTCGAAGTGCTTCAACCCAAAAAATTGAGGCATGTGTGCCGTGTTTAGCAAAGTAAGGGCAGTTTCAAGGATATGTTGGTTCTTCTGTTCAACCACCCCATTTTTTTCGGGTGTGTACGGACAAGTAGTTTAAGAAATAGTTTCATTTTGTTAAAAAAATTGTTGAATGTCGCCACTTATATACTCACCACCATTGTTCGATCTAAAATTTTTTATTTTTGTTTGAAATTACGTTGCAACATAGGCAAAATTCTTTTGTAAAACGTCCTACCTCATATTTATGATGAAGAAAAAATATCCATGTGTATCGTGATGCATGGTCTATAAAAAGTAAAAAATATTTAAATCCAATGTGAGACAATATAGGGGATGGACCCCAAATGTCACTATGAATTAAATCAAATGGTTTGAAATATTCGGTATTACTTACAGAAAATGGAAATTTATGACTTTTTGAAAGGAAACAATTTTCACAAGATATAGATTTAAACGTACTAAAATGTGGCGGAAAATGCAAGCAAGTTTTAAACATAAAAGAGAGCCTTTTGGCGTGAGGGTGCCCAAGGCGTAAATTCCATAAATATAATAAATCCTTTGAATGTTCAATGTCTCTATCATAAGCAGTAAGAAAGCATTTAAAGGATTGAGGTGTTACGAATTGTAATAAGAATAAGTGTCCGATTTTACGCCCCGTTGCCACCACTCTCCTTGTCCTCAGATTCTACACAATGCAACCATCAAGAGAGAATGCTACAACGCAATTATGTTCAACTAATTGGCCAACAAAAATTAAATTAGTTGTAAGTTTCGACACATATAAAACATTTGAAAATAATTGTGCCGAACCGATTCCTATAACAGGAAGACTATGGCCATTGGCCGTAATAACTTATTGTTGAGAAGTTATAAGAATCATATTGCTCATGGATTCAATATCTCCTGTTATATGGTTAGAGCATGATGAGTCTATAAACCAAGCAGAAGTATTATTATTAATTTTATTACCTGGGTATTGAGAGGTTAATGAATTTAGCGCAGTTGCTACTGACTCTTGAATCAATTTCGTAAGCGAGGTGGGATCAAAATTGGCTATGGGAGTGTGTGCTAAAGAGGCCATATGTTGCTGGACTGTGGGTTGGGCCTGCCCTACGTTTGAAGAAAAGAAGCAGCAGCGTATGGTTTATGCGTATCATTTTGTTGATGCGGATCAAAAGTTGAAACAACGCGCGTGTATGATTGTTGTGCAATAGTAGCATGAGCAGCAATCTGGTGCAGCTGAGGAGGGACAAAAAATACACCAGCACGGCCACATTGGGCAGAACGGTGGTGGCAGTCAAGAAGTATATGTCCTGGTTTCTTACAATACACACAATTTTTTCTTTCGACAATGTGAAGCTATATACCACTCATCATTACATTCATAACATCTTTTGATTTGAGAAATGTTTCGAAAGTTACCTCGACTAGAATATAGAGCCGTTTCAATAGAGGATCCGCCATTAATAGAATCTTGGGTTTGTAGATGTAACATCCTGTCTGTTGGAGTTATGTAAATATAGTGCCCTAGAAAGCAAGTGTATTTACATGTAACTTTATTTTCTTCAGTTACAGTTTTGTAATGAAAATATTTATTATTAATAAAA
>JAOSBL010165459.1:0-11289 GCA_027568915.1 Erythroxylum roraimae
GTGGATTCCTCAGATTTCAGTTCCATTTGTGATGTTGGTAGTTGATGTTTGATTGTTCATTCCTGTTAACACCTTTACTTAGCTTATCTTTCATTTATTCCCGTACTCTGCCTTTTGGAAAAACAATTAAAGAGAGATGCTTATTGTCTCCGTTTTTGGTGGTTTCTTCAACTGATACCAAGATGCTGTTTTCTGTTGCAGGTTTTTCAAACTTCAACGGTAAAAAGTATTTGATATAGGCATAGGTTGTTTTTATGTATGTCAAGTTTGGAACTTGGAACTTTAGTTAGTCGCATCAAGAGGTCTCACTGATAATGGTCTTTAAATAAAGAGGAAACACAGACTAAAAACAGTATCCAGAGAAGGGAAAAAGATTAAGAAATGGGGAAGAAGTGAGGTGGAATCAGATTTATGCTTGGTGGGTGTCTGTAATCAGTGAATTGTTTAGTGCAGAGCGCCTGTTGGCTGTGTCTCCTGGACTGATTCATTGTGCCCGGGCTGTGTGGGCTTTGCCGCCGATCTAGGCAACAGCCACTTCCTTGGCTTTCTTGTTCTTGAAGAGATCCTTTTGTTAAAAATAATATTACGCAATCCTATCTTACTCAATTATCCCTTTAAAACTCAGCCTTACAATACATACACATTACCCACATATGCACTCTTTTCTCTCCCTTTCTCTCTTTCTTGGTCACACTCTTGCCTCGATTGCTGTCAAGATTCGGTCACTTTAGATCTTTACTGACTTCATTGGACCTCAGAGACTCTATTAGCCTTCAGAAATTTGGTCCCCACACCCTGGGGTATTACTTTCCACTTTTGGGAATTTTTTCTCTGAGTTTGGGTTGGGTATATGCTTCGTTGGGAATGTGCCTTGTCGAGCTTAAGCTGTAAGGTATTTGGTTTAGGTTCTGTTAGCTAAGTAGTCAGAAGGTTGGTTTCAAGGTACCACAGGAAAAGCTGTATTTTTGGCTAAAATGAAGTATATGAAACTTGGATCAAAGCCAGACTCTTTTCAGACTGATGGAAACCACGTTAGGTGAGTTATTCTAAAGCTTTGTAGGCCTTGATTCTCTTTTTTCTTGGCTGAAGTTGTATTTGAATCTTTTCTATAACTTTCATGTTTGATGCTTGTTAGTTTCTTTGCAGATAATTCTGTTATGGTGAAATTTTTTCTTCATAGGTTCTCTGGTCATTGAGATATTGCATACTTGCATTCTTCTTGATAGTTTCCCTCTAATTTATTTAGGACCTGTTCTGGCTACAGAGATATATGGGATCGATTTTAGTGTGCTGGTTACTTGAACTGCTGCCAGTTAAACTTGTATCAGGAATTTGACAGGCAGCTAATATATTCGTTAGCAGTAGTGAAAAGTCTTTTCTTTTCTAGGTTAGCAGTTCTATTAATTTACTTGATCATTTATTCACTAGTACTTACTTGGGAATTACTAGGCAAGTGTTGGGAATTACTAGGCAAGTGTTGCCGCTCTGGCTACATTTTACTTGGCTTCATTTTCATTTTCATTTTCTTTTTGCTTATCACCATACAAGCAAAGTGAAAAGATCCACTGGAACCACTTAACAATTCTATTCATAGCTTAAATTTCAATGCCTTTTTAATACCCAAGTGTGCTAATTACGAGCATAAGTTTCTGTTGTTGGTCCCTTATGTTCATTCCTGAAACTTCCTCCACTATTCTGTACATATTCTTGCATCTGTTCTGCATTCAGAAGCAAGCTTGCCCTGATTTTGCTACTTCTAATTGATAAACTCTAATACCAAGTATCTGGTTTTGGAAACTTCTTTCAACACATCGAGAAAAACGGATTACGAGTGTCAAGTGATGCCAATTAAGTGTAGTGATTGGCATCACTTCCATTTTGAACTGAAGCAATGAATGCTAAGGATGTAATGATCGGAAAAGGAGTGTTTACAATTGTTAAAGGCTTGGTATATATTCCTGCTATATTTTGGCTACTCTTAAATACATCCAAGTTGGTAAATTATGTCATATCCATATCTGAATGACTATAACTTTCTTGAGCAGGTATGTGGCCAGCGAATTAGCAACTGATATTGTTGTTATTGTAGGGGATGTGAAGTTTTACTTGCACAAGGTACAATGATGTTTCAATATATTAAGTGCTTAACAATGTGAACAGGATTCTATTTTTATGATCAACTAATCTTTGGGGTTTAATATATGATTAAAATTGAATGCCATTCATTAATGGCTTCCCTTTTGGCCTTAGAGGGGAGTCAGGCAATGGGATGCATAATGTGCAGTTGTTCCCTTCATAAAATCCCTCCAACCGATTTGTAGGCTTAAAGCCAAAGCAACTTGGTTGGCTGACACCTAGAGGTGAGAGTGGGCTGGATTGGATCACATTGGACTTCAAATTTGCTTTTTTTTTTCCCTTCTGAAGACATTTTATGAAGGCGATCAACAGAGTTTATAGATCTAGTAAAACCAAGAGAGGCATAATCATACTTTTTCCTGTTTTTGGTTTGAGGTTGACGTGCTTAGAACCCTTAGAAATTATTAAAATGGCATACTATTTTTGACATTTAGCACCAGAAGGATCTCATGTGCAAAGGCACTGGACCCGTTTACGGCCGGTAGAGAAATTGACCCAAAAAAAAAGAAAAGCATTATAGGTGCAGAGAGCTGATGTGGCCTTACCTCAATTGCTTCCCTATGGATTGTTTTAAATATTAGCATAAAATTTGATAGAGGACAGCAGTTGGTCATCTTATAAAAGCAACAGCTCTGTTTACTTTGTTCTGCAACTCCTAAATAATGTGGATCAGTCTTTGGTATCTCTTTCATTAATGAAATGCATTCCATGTGATATCTAATGCTAGTTGAAAATTTTAATGAATGACATCAGGTCAGACTAGTTGGTTAGAAATGCCTGAAAACTGAATAAAATATTAGCATTTTGGTTTAATCAGGGTGGAATTAGCCAGTCTTTTCAGGTTAGTTGGCTTAATGCACAGGTCTGTTGACACTCTCTAGGCACATAAGATGTTCTTGTTGCATGTATGTCGATAAAGCAACAATGTTTATATGGGAATGGATGCATGCAATATTAACATATTTTGATCCTCTTGTTGCAGTTCCCTCTTTTGTCAAAAAGTGTTCACTTGCAAAAGTCAGTTGCTGCAATTAATGCAGAAAACTGTGATGAGATTGATATTTCTGACATTCCTGGGGGTCCTGCTGCCTTTGAGGTATGTGCAAAATATTGCTATGGCATGACCGTAACCCTCAATGCTTACAACGTTGTTGCGGCTCGATGTGCTGCTGAGTACCTTGGAATGCACGAGACGATTGAGAAGGGCAACCTTATTTACAAAATTGATGTTTTTCTAAGCTCAAGCATCTTTCGCAGCTGGAAAGACTCGATTATTGTTCTACAGACAGCAAAGTCATTGTTGCCTTTCTCTGAGGAACTGAAGGTAATGAGCAATTGCGTTGATGCCATAGCTATCAAGGCCTGTGTTGATGTTCACAAAGTTGACTGGTCCTACACTTACAACCGCAAAAACCTTCCAGAGGAAAATGGTAATGATCCAATAAATAGCATAAGAAACCGGTCAGTGCCCAAGGACTGGTGGGTAGAGGATTTATGTGAGCTTGAAATTGAATTATATAAGCAGGTTATTGAGGCAATTAAAACCAAAAGTATACTCTCTCATGAGGTGATTGGAGAAGCTTTGAAAGCGTATGCTTACAGAAGGTTGCCTGGTCTTAGCAAGAGCCTGATTCAGTCTGGAGAGGCAGTGAAGTACCAACCAATTGTTGATACAATTGTGGGGCTATTACCTGGTGAGAGAGGTACTGTTTCTTGTAGCTTTCTGCTGAAGTTATTAAAAGCAGCAACATATGTTAAATCAGGAGATGCGACAAAGGGACAGTTAGTAAGGAGAATAGGCCAGCAATTGGAAGAGGCTTCTGTGTATGACCTGCTGATTCAGGCTGATGATGAGGAAAATTTAATGTATGATGTTGATACAGTAAAGAAAATAGTAGAAGAGTTTTTTATGCGAGATCAAAATCCTGAGATTTATTCATCATCAGAAGGCCATGAAATTCAGGAAACAAGAAAACCAGGAATTCTGTCAGATGCTTCGAAGCTCATGGTGGCAAAACTCATTGACGGTTACCTTGCTGAGATTTCAAAGGACCCTAATCTACCCTTTTTGAAGTTTGTGGAGCTGGCTGAAATGGTGGATGAAATTCCCCGCCCTGCTCATGATGCAATCTACCGAGCAATTGACACGTATCTTAAGGTAAGAATGTGTCAGTTTCTCTGATTTTACAACGAATAAATTGTTTGCTCTTTTTTTCCAATCAACATGCTAGAAATTTCTAGTATACATGCTATGTGTTGAAGGAAAGATAATTATCATTTTGCACGGACCAAAGCGTTACCACTTAGATCCATTCCTTGTGGTTTTCTTAGCAGTTGCTTACATGTATAGTTCCACTTACCATGATGTAGGAGCATCCAGGTATAAGCAAGAGTGAGAGGAAGAGAATATGCAAGTTAATGGACTGCAAGAAGCTATCAGTTGATGCGTGCATGCATGCAGTGCAGAATGATAGGCTCCCACTGCGAGTGGTGGTGCAGGTACTCTTTTTTGAGCAGGTCAGGGTGTCTGCCTTATCCGGCAGCAGCACTCCTGACATTTCAAAAGGCAGCCGGTATCTAAATAACGTGTCCATGAGGAGCTCAAGATCAGTTACTCCAAACCCAGAGGAAGATTGGGATGCTGTGGCCACAGTTGAGGAGCTGAAGGCCTTAAAGAAGGAAATAGCCTCCTTGAGGTTGGGAAATGCAGAGAAAAACGGTTCAGATGGTAGAAATAGCTTAGATAAGGCTATCAGTAGCAAAATGAGAGGGTTGCTTAAGTCGAAGGTCTTGACAAAGATGTGGTCACGCAAAGGAGAAAAGGGTGAGAATAGTGGGTCGGATTCATCAGAAAGTCTTGCTTCTGCAAACCCGGAAGAAGTTAAATCTACGCCTTCCAGAAATAGGAGGCACTCAGTCTCTTAGAATAAACGGAATGCATAAGGAGTAGGTTTTTTGGACCTGTCACCTGTCAAAACTTTTTAACGACTTAAATGGAGTAGTAGTGTTTATCTTCTAACTGAGCAAACTAGCATACTTAGTCTAGAACAGGAATTATAACACAAAAGGAGTAATTGTGAGTATTACAGTTGTATTTAGCTTCTTCAATGCATGATGTTCAAAGTGCTTCCATTTTATGTCGTTGATCTCCATTCTGAATCCAACTTGCATACTCCTGTCCCGTCCCTCAAAACATTCCTACCTGGCAAAGAAGCAACGTTAAAGCTCACCCCGGGATGCCTCTAGTTAGTTTTCTTATTTTGGCTGCTGACTCAAAGATATATATGTGGGGAGCAGTTAGTCGAGTTATGGTTCATTGAGGTCATGACTTGGTAACCAATCACCTCAGCTTTCCTTAGCAATGGTTGACGATACAAACCTACTGTATTAAATTAATAATGTCCGCAAGTAGTTGTCTTTTGGAAACTGCAGTACGCATTTCTGACACTGGGTGATGATGTCAAAATGATAAGCAAATGGATGAAAATAAGGTATTTTATTTATATTTAGCTACAGCCTCGTAGTATAGTCTACAAGAACCAAGCTAACCAGCCACTAATGGCCCTTCAGCTATCAGCCGAAACAAGCAAATATTCCCATACCCCTCTACTACGCCTCCCCTTCCCTTACATAGTACTCTCTCTAACGAATTTCCCTAACCGTTAGCTGACTCACCCCTCCCGATTCTTCTAGAATATGTCAACATGGGTTTGAGGCCCATGTCCAGACCCTTCTCCCTCTTTCTCCTAGAATAAGTCACTATGGGTTTAGGACCCATAGTGGATCTGTGGTGCTATCGCAAAACCTACTCTACAGCAAATATTTATGAGAAAGGAGGATCAAATGAAGCCGGCAGCTGTCTTTGTGATGCCAACAAGTGGGATGTTGAACTCGTCTTTGGTTATTGCATGATCCAATAAATGTTATTTCTAATGTTCCAAAACAATGAAGCATGATGTAATTCTAGGAGGCTGAAGTATTAAATGAGAGTAATGGTAGTTACAATTACTTGTCAAAACAATAAAGTCAATACTGAGTTGACTTTTTCTTATTGTTTGATTGAAAAATCTAATTAATTCGGCCGATTTAATCTGTAATAGTCGGTCTCCAAAACTACTGAGGGTTAGAGTGTTAGAATACTGAGTCACATGAGTTATATCATTATAGAATTAATTTGGTGCATTTAGGTGATGATTTTATGATTTCATTTATATGCATAATATTAACATACACACATGAATTATGATTTAGAAAAAAAATGCAAAGATTTTATGTCCACTCAATTGACATATTCCGAAGTATGAAAGCTTCAAAATGATTGTGACACGATTGTGTATTTCTAATGTCTTGAATTTTGGTTTACCAATAAAAAGAATTGATGGATTACAATTAGTAATTTGGAATTAATTGTCTCGATTGGAAAATTGATAAATTAATATGTACATTTAGCTTAGGAAAAATTTCAAGTAACAGAAAAAGTTAACATGTGAAAATTTAGGGTGACTAAACCTATCAAATGAGTGACAAATGGCTTAAGAATTAAGTGACATTTGGCAGCCAAAAAGGAGGACATGTAGCTTAATTACATGACAAGTGTCTTTAAAGAAAGACCACTCATTTCACACTATATATATAGAAGTCATGGTCATTTTCCTTGCCTTTGAAATTTCAACTATCATATACTCTTTCCTTCTTCTCCCTCTCATTGTCGAAACCTTCATCTCACCCACACCCTTGAACTTCAACCTTAGTTCTATCCATCACCACCCCAGAATCATGCAAAATCTTTCATAAAGAGAGCTAGAGAGGTTGAAAGATAATCCATATCTTCTTATCAAAAATTTGTCTTCATTTTCTGGTCATGGCCGAACCCATCATACTCCCTCAACATTCTTGAATTGTTCTTGCATGTGAGGTTAAGCAAGCTTGACATTTGAGGTGGCATTCAAGCTAATTAAGTAAGTGAAATACTTACCTATTATGGTATATGTTAGCTGAATTTTATTATGGCTAATTAGGGATGGATTGAATGTGGTGTTGGTGTTAAAGATGTGTTGGAAAATGAAGAATGAATGGGTACTTTCTGTTCTGTTTTTGCATGTACGAAAACAATAGTTTATGGGTTATTGTATGGATGATTTAAGTTGGTATTTGAAGTATAATTGATGAGGAATTCATGCCAAAGATAGGTGTTATTAAGGTGTTTTCGAATCTGGAAAATTATAGATGTAGGTGTTTGTAAAAAGTGACTATTAATTACATAAGTGAGCATAATTTTGTAAGCCTTAGTGTAACCAATATGGAAGTTATATTAACTTGAAATAAAGTCACTTTAAAGGACATGAAATTTGAAAAATTTTAGATGTTAGTAATGTCCCTAAGCTTGTAAAATTGGTGAGGTATTGAAGGTAGTAAAATTACACACATTAGTGATGTTGATGACAAATTCTGGAATTTTAATTTCAGCCTTGTATACATGTCAAACCAGCTGAGAGCATTCACTCTAAATTGGTATATTTGGACTTAGTTAAGTTTAGGAATGAGCCTAGATTATTGCTTGATTAATTGGTTAAGAGCTTGATAAGTTTATGTAGTTAATTGATGTCATAACCTAAAGAATGGACTGTTTTGATGTGATTCTATTCAAAGCTAGAAATTATGATTTGTTAAAGGAATAAATGTGTTCTTTGAATGCAAACATGATCTTAAAAACATGAATAATGTGTGTAAGGTATGGATGAATGAGCATCGAAGAATATGGGGTAATTATGAATGAGAATTGGATAAATGTATGAATATATATTTTGTGGAAAAAGTTTGGATATAGTTCTAGCTTGCTGAAATTCCAGATTTAAAGTAACAATTGTGTGTGTGTTATAAGAGGCTTTTTTATCATGAAAATGTACAAGGATAAGTGTAATGTATGGTTGATGAATTTGGAGTAAATCAAGCTAATTTAAAGGTATAAACCTGATTGTAAAATGGTAGTATACAAGTTGTAATGTTTGAATGGTCTTAGAGTTTATAAACACAAATTAAATGGTCAAGATCTATGCATAAGAATACATACTCGGAAAATCAATTGAGCATGCATTGATACATGACACATGTGCATGATTGTATATTTATATGATTAAACAACTTAGTCATTTGTGAACTATGTGTGTATGTATTGCATGACGATAGACACGCAAGGTGATCGTCAACATTTGGAACACCGAGGCAATAACATTTCTAGAGTGTACTATAAGTCAACTTAAATGTGTAAACTCACTTATATGTGCTTCTATGTGAATTGTATGTTTAATATGAAATACGTATACAACTGATTGATAAATGTCAGACTTAGGTCCGAGGAGTCAGTTATATGGCATAAGCACACCGAAATGAAAGGTAATAAAAGCATAGCATATGAAATGATACATCTCATCATGTTGAAATGCATGATCATATAAAGAAGTTGTGACTAGAGTGACCGAAGTGTAGAAAAGAGCTTGAGCTCAGAATTATGGAAAAAAAGCCCCAGGCTTCGATAGCATGGACTCGATATCCACAATAGGTACGGGCTAGCCATGAACTCACTACCCACAACGAGTACGAAACAACAAATTGCATTGATAGGTACTTGGTCACAACAAAACAAAATAAGAATGAAAGCACATGTGCATTTGCATATGCATCCCTATATGCATCATGTGATTGAATTGAAATGATTTATTGAATTGCTTTAAAATAGTGAAATACAGCTAAAGTCAATGGAGAATGTGAAGTGATATGCAATACTGGCTTATATGATATACTTGTTGAAGTGTGATAAATTGTGATATGATTTGTGTGAGTGCATCGACGATGGTTCACTTACTGAGTTCACAAATTCATCAAGATTGCAACATTTTTTTCAGGTTCAGGGGAGTTCTAGCTACTAAAGCGATCTAGCAAAAGTTTAGTACTTACATTTTGGGGACGAAAATGGCTCAAAGGTCTGATCAGATGAATCTGCAAAGTCTAGTTAGAGTCTTCTACATTAGCATTACATATCGTGATACATAATATCTCTAGTGCGTAACTTTTGTAATAAATGTTTGTATTGAGATTGAACTTAAAACTGATTTATGATGTCTATGATGGATTCTGATTTATGTTGTCATACGTGACCTTATATGTTTGTGAAAGAAATGGGAAGAAATGAATATTTTGAATGCTTATGATATGTTCAATGTCTAAGATCTAGTTGATTTGATTGTCCTAATGTATCATTTCCGTAGAGTATGTCCTCGAATATCCTCTGGTATGTTCGGGATTATGCTCTATGGCAGTGATATGTTACATAATTGAAAAAATCTTGAACCGTATAATTTTTCGGTTCAATTTAATCTACTAATTTTTATTGTTAAAAACTGATTAATTTATTAATTTATGGGTCAATTTTTATTAATTAATAAATTTTATTTAATAATCGCTTTTTTTACTAAATTTTAAAATTTTCAATGGGTAAATATAATCTCTTTCATTCATATTGTAAAATTTTTAATTTTATTCAACCTTTAGTCAATTTTATAATTACCTAATATTAGTTAAATCTTTTAAACTTTTAATCATCGAATTTGCCTGGCCAACTCTGAATTGTAACCTTTAGGCTCTCTGACCAAGTGAGTAACATCTCTCAAGAACATGAACTTGTAAATTTTCTCATTATGCTTGGTGGTACATTCAAATCTTTTGAGAAACCGATTGTTTGGTAGAACATGAACTCCGCATTGTTTGCTTGAGTTGGAACTTTGTTTTGAGAGAGTGACAAGGTAAGTTTCGTGGAAGTACTTAGAACTTATGAGTGTAAACGATTTGCCTCAAAATTCTTAACATAATAACAACAATAATCTAGTAAAAATTTTGCTGATACATGAAATCTAAGAGTTAGAACTTCGTATTGATACCTAAAAAAGATTGTCAAATGGTTTGTTCATCGATAACTCAAAGTTTAGAATTAAACATTCCAAATTATATAGAGAATACTAATTCTATTTGATAAAAAAATATAAATTGTGAGTAACTAAAAAGAAAAGAAAAGAAATGTTATTTTTATATATACTTATATTTTTATTGAAAAAATATTAACATAAAAGACTATATTTTCATACCCTGAAATGGACACTTATAGTTCATGGTCTCTATTATTTCCTACAATGGAATTAGCATAGTAGTGTTGTAGATTAACATGTCCCTCTCAGGGAAACAATAAGATTAGTCGCCAAGGACAAGCCATTGTGTACCGTGTAGGTTTGAAATTCACTTGAGCACTTTGGTTGCGTTTAGTGAACAACGAATCAGCTAAAAATTAGCTGATTTAAGTCTTTCAGTAGCTGAAATTTTTGTTTGGTAAGAAAATGAATAGTTAGTTGATTTATCACAAACCGCTGAATTTAGAAAAGCTACACAATAGTAGCGCTTTTAGTAGTGTTTTCATCTTTAGCTAAATATGTGGAAGTGAAAAATCAATTATGCCCTCCTAAATAAACAAAGCTATATATTAATTAATTTTTGCAAGTCAATTTATGCCTAATTACAATTATATTTTATGTTTAGATGTATCATCATCATCATCATCATCATCATCATAATCATCATCATCTTTGTCGTCGTCGTCGTTGTTGTTGTTGTTGTTGTTGCTGCTGTTGCTGCTGCTATTGTCGTTGTTGTTGCTGTTATTATTATTGTTGTTGTTGTTGTTGTTGTTGTTGTTGTTGTTGTTGTTGTTGTTATTATTATTATTATATGTTCTATGTTTTTTATTAGAGTTATAAACTTAATTTTTGTAGAATTAAATATCTAAAATCCAAATTCCTATAAGAATATTAAAGGAAATACTAAGATATATAATATTCATATCCTTATAATTTTTTTTAAATTCATGTTCGCATAAGTCATTTTACACATAAAAAGTTAATACTAAATAACTAATTTTATCAAATGTCTCTAACAAATAACTAATATAATTCGCTGGTCAAATCAGCCAATAGAACCAACAATAAGTTGATTTTCAAACAGCATCTTTAAGTTAAGCCCCCCAAGTGAGATCAGAGAGTATATGATATTGTTCGATTTTTACGAGAAAAGATGCGGCGCCAAAACCCAGATGGTTCCTTGAAATCTTAT
>JAOSBL010165699.1:0-11264 GCA_027568915.1 Erythroxylum roraimae
TTGTTGAGAAACAAATTCTGATTTGATTGGTAACGAGTTCTAAGGGTCGATTAAGGGTCTTGGGGTTCCGCATCACAAGGTCTCTTCAACAGTCCAAACACGTACTCCGCATATATCATCTGATTAGGGAGATCATTGGTCGAGGTGATGTACAAATAGAGAGAATTCCAACCGAGCAGAATATTGTTGATCCTTTGATGAAGCCATTGTCACAAAATAGCTTTGATTCTCATGTACTCGCCTATGGTATTAGATACCAATGCGATTGACTTTAGGTCAAGTGGGAGATTTATTAGAGTAATGTCCTAAAGGCAATTGCCTTTAACACATTTTGTACAAAGATGTGTACAGACTTTATTTTCAATAATAAAGAAAGACATATTTCATTAATTTGGTGTTCATTATTTATGAATTGATATTGATCTATAAGCAAATTAATAAAGTCCTTGATATATGATATAGCATGAAGGAAATCATGATGTGACTATACTACTGATATTCCTATCATGTGCAATTATGTCAGTATCTAAATCATTCCTAGTCATATGATTAATGAGATTGGACATCGTTAATCTAGATAGACTAGCACATATCAAACTCCTTGATTTGATCAAGCAGTGGATCTTAGAAACTGTAAACATGAGTTGTTTAAAGTTAAGACGTAGATGCTTACTAGAGGTAGTAAGTACATTGGATGACCTACCATGAGATCATCACATGGATGTCCTATTCTAATGTTAGTGTGATAATCTCTTCATAGCAATGGTGTTAATATCCTTAGACTTGAGGTACTCAAAGATATCTTGGATACTGATTATGTGCTTTGACTCCATTCCTTGTTACCTTGCAGAGGTCGCTGATAGGGTGGTGATTGGGTGCAACTTGAGGTATTCGAAGGTAATTGAGTAGCCAATAGAGGATTCACCACTTCTGTGATAGCAGAAGATGACACCCACGGCCTCTTGTCGGGGTCATTGCTTGGAAATCTCTAGCCGGAGTACATGTGTCATAAAGAATGTCTTCATTGACATATGGAGTGATGAGTCCCAGTGTGAGAACTGATATCACTTGGGCTAGATTTGATGTAGTCAGTCTAGTGAGAGTTGACACTTTGCCCATATTCATAACCAAGTGGGGTAGAGCATGGTGAAATGACGAATTGTACAGCAATTGTCTGTGGGAGGGTTCATGAGATAGTTCGTGATGAGCACGGGTTTGTTCGTCAAACCACTTACTTTCCGATCAATTGGGGTCATGATGTATTGCTAGACGTCGCTTCTGACTTGCTTGGATTAAGCGTTAATCTAAGTGACTAACATAACCGGGAACCTAATAGGTCACACGCATAAGAGTGACTAGGAAGATTCATAAAATAGATTTAGATAGAGATCCATTAATATGAAGAGCAATAGAACCAAATGGATCCCGATAGATCCCGACATCGATATTGCTGAAACAAGTCTTCGATGTTTTTTCACACCTGGAACCCAAAATTGAACCACCTCAGCATATATATATATGAGAGATATGTGTAATGAGGTAAAAGAAAAGAGGCTTCTTTAAAGTTGAATTTATTGTCTTTAAATGACAAAAGACAAAAAAAGTAAAAGACAAAAGCAAAAAGGCTAGTAAGATGTTAAGAATCGTGAAAAATTGTTAAGTAACCCTTCTTCACAATTCTCACCTTATTCTCATCATCTTTCAAGATTCTTATAAGCTTTATCATCTTCTTATCTCTTCTTTCTCCTTCACGTTTTGCTCTCTATAAAACAAAGGAGAGAGATAACACTCTTGTCTTCGTTAACTCTTGTCTTTGTTCTAGTCATTTCGGATTAAAGAGTTTGATTCGGTTCGTTTCTTCGATCTTTGCGTGGATATCATTGGAGACGGTCTGTTTTGGTCGTTATGGTTTATGACAACCTGATGAGTAGAAGATCAAAGAACGAAGAAGACTACACATAAGGTATGTGGTTATTATATGAATGATTGATTTGTGTAAATGCCATAAATTCCTATGTGTGTGTGTGTGTATGTGTGAATTGGGGTATTTCCTTGTATAGGCACATAGATCCTAGACTTTGGAAAAGTCCCGGAATAAACTTTTTTGTTTTCTGCACCACACGTATATAATGCACGCACCAGGGTTTTCCTACAGATTAGCCCCCTATCTCCCAAATTAGTTTGGATTTGATCCAAATGCCAACTTTTGCCCAGGAAATCATTGAAGTTTTTTTCTCTCTTAATCTAAGGAAGGCCCTAAAGCTTGACAGGTATAATGCCTTTTTTTTTTTCCAAAACTCATGGAACATTACAAGCCAACTTCTAGTAAAAGTCGTTTAGGAATTATTCTCAAGGAGAAGATGCTTAAGGAGATAAATGCTACACATATTTACATGATCCCCAAAATTCCTAACTATTTTACTTTAACTATTTGGGAAATAGAAATCCTCACCCGTAAACAAAATCATGTTCAATGCTTTTTCTTGTATAAATTGGTAAAGGTGTAACTAGATCTGCTTTCCATCGTACAAATATGTAATTTTCAAAGGATAGAAGTTGTTTTACACAATTCCAATTCCAGTATACAAAAGCTGTTCCATGACAGTCTTTGAAAGGTATTCACTACTCATAGCTAATATCTTGCTCTATCCCTTTGGCTGCTTCTGTTGTACTAATTGAACTTTCTTCTACATATGGACAACTTGCTTACATACCCAAGATTTTTGTGTCATCTAAAAGAGCATTTGGACTGCACATGAATGACATAGATAATTAGGCTGTTCGATATACAAGTCTGAACAGCCCTATAGCCAATTACGGGACAAAGGCTTCCACTTAAAACTTCCCTGAGTGGCAGTTAAAGCCTTCCCTTGAGTTCTCATAACCTGTTGATGTACTACTAACACGGAGGCCGTACCACCAAAATCACAAGAGGCAACATAATCACCTACAACTCCTAACTCACGATTTTCGCTCCAAGTGGACAATCCTTGAAGAAGTACAGGATTGATCCCTTGTTTTCTTCCCACAATCCACAGGTCATTCGTGTTGTCACTCAATGCCTGGATTGCAGCTAGAGTTTCTTCTCCATTATTCACGACCACCTCTCTGTAGTAGACTCTTCCATTACCTTCATTCTTTACCCAAAACGATGTCACCATCCCATCATCAAGCTTCTTCTCTAGCTCATCATCTCCTTCACTGTTATGTGCAAGGAACCTTATAACCATGACTGAAACATCAGGGTTCAAAATCATTCTGTCCGCATAAGCTAATGCCTCCCTAGCATCTGCTCCTCCGAGAAATAACACAACAAATTTGAGGTCTGTTCGACGAAAGGATTGGCCAACGATATTGGGGTTAGAAGTTTCGACCTTGTCGACGAGGATTCCAACTGAACAAGGAGCATGAGCTACAACTTTTGAATTCAGAGACTGCACTGCAGGATTATGTCGCACAATTTCAGTTCCAGGAACATCTTCGAGATTCCCTTTATTGAAAGGCAAAATGATCAGAGCAGCTTTGGTTTCCAATGCTAGCTCGCAAACATCTTGGTACATGGTTCGCTTCGCTGTTGCTGCTGTGAAAAAGCGAAGCTTTACAACCTCCTGTCTTTGTTTTTGATAGAGTTTCAAGGCATGGTGGATGGTACCATCGTCTGGAAACTTCTGGGTATCCTCTTTGGTTTCCTGATTATGGTCTATAAATCCTGATCTGGCACAACCTACAAGTTCAATGAGACGAAGAGCCCAGATGGAGAAGGGTCTCTCTACGGTTGGATAGGAGATTTCGAGGAGGTTAATGAGGCCAGCTAGACTGTTCTTGCCATGGATACAAACAACGATGCCAAGCTCAGCATCAGGAGGGGTGTGTTGGATAGTTCTTCGTTTGTTCACCATGTATGGTCTTGTAGGGTCATACAGGAGGCTGATCAATAGCGAGGATATGCCAGTAACAAATGTTGTTAATAATACCAACATTGAGTACTTAGGAATCCCTATGATCTGTTCATCAAATTGCATTACGCGCATGGTTAAATTATTGAATGGAAGTTGACACCTCAATTTGATGTGGAATTAATTAAGGGTATCAAAGCAAATGAAGATTTAAAAGGAAAAAAGAGCATACATTTTTGTTCATCCAGAGGATAAATAGCAGAATCTCGACCTGGCCTCTCAAGTTCATAATGAGACTGAAAGTGAGACTATCTTTCCATGGCATTTTGAAGTAGAGAGCTGTTGCTATAGTTGATGTGATTTTGGATATATAACCTGTCAAAACCATGGAAAATAGTGGTACCAAACTAGACCAGCCGTAATTGGACATAGCAACCACGTCAGTATATAAACCCACCATTGCATATGAAAAGGCCATCCATGCGGCCAAAAAAGTGCGCATTAGAGAACGGGAGGAAGATCCTCCCCCTCCTGCCCCAGATATACACCCCATCCCCCCGAGTTATAGTGCCATCGTTTCTGGACACCCTGACGCTGGCCTTGGAAATCAAGTGCTTGACTAGTTTGAGGATGATCCAATTGAAGAAACTGTCGGGGATATCACCATTGTGCAAGGCTCATACGGCATGGGAATTGAATTATCCAACACATTCAAACAGCAATTAGATCATGCTTGGGCTAATGCAGTCATCATCAAATTACTCGGGCGCAGACTAAGCTTTACTTTACTCAAATCTAAACTTATTTCTCTTTGGAAACCATCTAGTTCCATGAAAATTGTCGACCTTGATAACGATTTTTACATTGTCAATTTCAGGGACGAGGCAGATTACATCAAGACACTAACTCAAGGCCCATGGATCATTTCGGGTTACACATTGTCAGTACAACCTTGGTACCCAGAGTTTAATCCCTCCACCGGCAAAATCACCCATGTGGTGGCATGGGTTCGCTTTCCCGCCCTATCTGTTGCTCGATACCATCCCTCGATTCTTACCGCCCTGGGCAACCTGGTAGGCTGGACTGTGAAGATTGAAAGCCATACACAGTAGACTTACCGGGGCAAATTTGCGAGAGTGGCAGTGGACATCTATCTAAGCTCTCCCCTTCGGTCTATGGTGGAACTGGACGGCACAGCCATTAAAGTGGCATATGAGGGTCTCCCTTCCATCTGCTTAGGCTGCGGCATGGTCGGGCATACCACGACGGGCTGCCCCACTCGCCCGACACCGCCCACCCCTGTTGATCCCACATCTGGCGACACACACTTAGATACCACTTCAATCCCCCAAGCCGAAGTTAGCGCAGCGTCCAACCCAAACACATCCCCGATGGAATTTGGGGAATGGATGCGAGTTCAGCGCCGCACCCGGAAGTTGCCCACGACTCCCGCGAGTCCCCGACCCGCTCGTTCTCCTCGCTCTGCCACCGGTGACCTCTAGGGATCGCGGTTCGCCGCCTTGTCTGACGCTGCGCCTGTGGCTCTGTCTTCCTCTCCAACGGTCACTGAGTCCCCCTCGGTTTGCCCCAATGATGCGACACTCGAACAGAACGGTCGAATGCTAGGCATCTTCCTCCCGCCACCTGGCAACAGACGCTCTAAAAGCAATGTCAATAACGCTAACGGGACGGCATCTTATTCGAAGGCTTCAACGTCAGCGTCTCGCCCACTACACCGTCAAACCGCGGGCCTGTCCCCTTCCCACAAGCCCATGCCCAATCCGACCACCTCCTCCAGGCCAATCGCCAATCTGAACCCTTCTCCCAGGCCCATGAACACTTCCAGCACTATTCCGCTCGAGCCCAATGGCCCTGCTCCTTTGGCCCCGGCCCTGACCCCCCCCAGTCACCCTCGCCCGCTGACCCGAGCCCAGCCCTAACCCACACCGCTATCTCCCTCACATCCCATGACGAAATTCACCTTCCGGATCCGTCCTTCACACTCCCGGCTTCGACGGATTTGGGCTCAAAAGCCATGGAGGAAGATCCCAACGACATTGGCGGCACGGCTGCCTACTCCGGCGGGGACTCTACGTTTACCTCGCCACGCCCTCCCGATCTGGATATCACGATGCAACCAGCCCACGACAATCCAGACATCCCCGATACCCCGATGATTGAGCCCACTCAGGGCCAAATACTGCCCTCGTCCCAAGAGCCTACTGCTTCGACAGTCTGCCCTTCCGCCGTTTAAACCTTTTTTAACCGTTTTCTATGTCGATCCTTGTTTGGAATTGTCAAGGGGCTAGAGGGTGGACCTTCCAACCCGTCCTTAAAAATTATTTACGTTTACACAAACCGGGTTTACTCATTCTAGTTGAGCATCGACTCAGTGGACCCTGCGCAACGAAATTCATTCGTCACTTAGGCTTTGCTCATTCCTATCGGGTGGAAGCGATCAGGTATTCGGGAGGCATCTGGCTTCTTTGGCACCCTTCCCTTTCGATTTGGGTCCTTCTCGCGCACCGGCAATTTATTCATGTCAGTGTAGTCTGGGGTAATCTTTCTTTTGTTTTCACTGCGGTTTATGCTAGTCCGACTTACTCCCTGCAACACTACCTCTGGGGGTATTTACACCAACTTGCGCAGATCACCACCCAACCGTGGCTGATTGGCAGAGATTTCAATGCCAAACTAGAAGCTACTAATAAGTTTGGCGGCTCTTGGCGATATCCCTCCATTAATCGACACTTTCGGGAATGTGTGCACAACTATAATCTTTTGGATTTGGGTTTCTTTGGACCTCGCTTTACTTGGCACCGAGGCAACCTTCTCGCCCGTCTGGATCGGGCCTTCTGCAATAATACTTGGCACTCGGCTATCCACTCCACTACGGTAAAACACCTCCCTTTTCTGAAGTCGGACCACCGCCCTATCCTCATCACTTTTACTCATACCAGGGACACCTGTCACGGTGGTAAATCCTTTCGTTTCCAATCCGCTTGGCTAACCCACCCGGGTTTTGGCCCTTTCGTTGCTGAACATTGGAGACCTACCGGCTCGGACCTTTCCGGATCCCTCCAGTCCTTATCTCTGCAACTTCAGCATTGGAACCACCATACCTTTGGCAACATTTTCCATCAGAAGCGTCATCTTATGGCGAGACTCGAAGGCATACAAAAACACCTTGATAAGCCTGCTTCGGCCTCGCTTCGGGACCTCGAGGATTATCTCCGAAAGGAACTTGAGCAGGTTCTGACGCAAGAGGAGCTGTACTGGCACCAGCAATCCCGAGGCCAATGGCTTGGCCAGGGAGATCGGAATACTAAATACTACCATGCCCTCACTCGACAAAAACAACGTAGAGCCCAGATTCATTCGTTGACCGATCCTACGGGCACCCTCTACTCAGGTTCGGCGTGCCTTCGGAATTTAGCGCACACTTTTATCGCAGAGCTGTACACAGCAGCCCCCTGCCCTCGGGCTTCGTTACCTGGGCAATTTCCCCCCTCCCTCCGATCGCTCAGGTGGATTTGGTTTGCCCTCTTGCTCCCGAGGAAGTTCGGCTAGCCATTCACAGCATGCACCCCCACAAGGCCCCCGGTTTTAATGGTTTTTCCGCTCTTTTCTATCAATCCCAATGGGAGACCATTGGACCTTCTATAACCAGCTTCCTTCAGCGCCATTTTCAACTTAATGATTGGGACTCCGAGTTCAATCGTACCATCACGGTTCTTATTCCCAAGATTTCGTCCCCGACATCCATAACGCACTTCCGGCCTATAGCTCTTTGTTATGTTCTGTATAAGGCTCTTTCCAAGATCATTGTGAACAGGATCAAACCCTATCTAGACAATCTAGTTGCTCCAAACCAAAGTAGCTTCGTCCCTGGGCGATTGATCACGGATAACATCATCATCACTCAGGAAGTCATTCACACCATGAAACGCAAATCGGGCCCTAAAGGACTTATGGCTATCAAAGTGGATATGGAGAAGGCCTATGATAGATTATCATGGGCGTTCATTCACGATACTCTCACTGCTATCGGCTTCCCGGCTTCGTTGATTGATCTCATCCGACATTGCATCTCCACAGTTACCATGCAGGTGACCTGGAATGGAGCTCTTAGCGACGTCTTTCACCCCTCCCGAGGTCTATGACAAGGCGACCCGCTCTCGCCTTATCTTTTTGTTCTCTATATGGAACGTCTGGGACACTCCATTAATCACGCGGTTACTGCAGGTCGTTGGCGACCAATCACACTCAGTCGTTCTGGGCCCCCTCTTACCCACCTTTTCTTTGCAGATGACCTCATTCTCTTCGCCGAAGCGTCGCAAGATCAAGTCGCTGTTATTCGTGACACCCTCCAACAGTTTTGTGCCGCGTTGGGTCAACGCGTCAATTTAGCTAAATCCTGTTGTTACTTATCCAAGAATGTGCCGACTTCTGTTACCACCGCTCTCAGCAGCGCTCTTCACGTGCAACCCACCAATAACCTCGGCCGCTACCTTGGAGTACCTCTGCTACACGAACGCGCTAACAAGCGGATATATCAACACATTCTCGATACTGTGCAACGACGCCTTTCTGGGTGGTCGGCTAACCTCCTGGCCCTGGCAGGTCGCATCACCCTGACACAAGCCGTTATTACAACGCTCCCTAGTTATATATGCAAACGATCCGACTCCCCCGCAAGCTTTGTGATGAGTTGGAAAAACTAAAGCGTAGGTTTCTATGGGGAACCTCCAATGGCACCAAATGAGTACATCTTGTCAACTGGGAGGAAGTCTGTCGACCTAAGGAGTCGGGAGGCCTTGGCATCCGAAAAATCTGCGCCACCAATGACGCTTTCTTGGCCAAACTAGGTTGGGCCTTACTAACCAAGCCGCATGCTTTATGGGTGCGTATTCTTTCCGCAAAGTACAACTTTTGATGCCCACAATCAACCCACTGAATTGGCTGGCAACGGCGGGTCAATGATTTGGAACAGTATTAAGGCTACCTGGCACATAGTTCTTCAGGGCCTTCAATGGTCAATTGGGGACGGTGCTAGGATCTGCTTCTAAACTGATCCTTGGCTTCCGCGCTTCGGCCCTTGCTCCACCATTCTACTTCCCCCATTCCGGTGGCCATCCTCCATTCTACTATTAATCATATGGTCGATGCTGACGGATATTGGAACTGGGCAGTTATTCAACAGTACGTCCCTCCCTCAATCTGTAGGATTCTCGCTGGTACGTTTCCTCCTAACCCTCACTTGGATCCTGACAAATTGCTATAGGGACATTCCGCCACGGGGGAATTCACGGTCGCGTCCGCTTACTCCCTTCTGCTTGAGCTCAACATTGACCGGTCCCAGGTAATTTGGAAAGCCATTTGGCACTGGCCAGGTCCCCAACGGATACGTTCTTTCCTTTGGCTCCTGGCTCATGATCGTCTTCTCACCAAGCAAAATCTTGTCCTCCAACATATATCTTTTGATGACTCCTGTCACCATTGCCACGCTACCGAATCCTCCCTACACGTCATGCGGGACTGCCGTCACGCCCAACGTGTATGGGCCAACTTTCCTTCCCATCTTCTTCCCAATGGTTTCTTCACTATGTCCGCGCAAGAGTGGATCCTGACCAACCTCCAGTACCATGGCAGGGTTTATGACCACGACTGGGCGATCCTCTTTGGCATCACGTGTTGGCTCCTTTGGACTTTGCGCAACCGGACTTTATTTGAGGTTACCTTTACTTGGCCTTCCTCACCCATTTATTGTATTTTGTCTTATGCAGGTATTCTCCGCTAGGCAGCAGCTTGGCAGGTTCCTGCGGCATTCAGCCCCCACTTTCGCCAACAACATAGCATCGGCTGGAGCCCACCTTCCATAGGCTGGATCAAACTAAATTCTAACGGCGCTAGCAACTGCTCGACGCTCTCAGCCACAGCTGGTGGGCTTCTTCGGGACTACACAGACACTTGGCTGGACGGATTCACTCATAATCTCGGCTGGTGTCCCCCAGTCACGACGAAACTTTGGGGGATTTTTACTGGGCTCTCAATGGCTTGGACACTCGGATACCGCAGACTTATTTTGGAAGTGGATTCCACCGTGACGCTCCACTTGATTTCCTCCGCTGCTGCTAGAGGCCAGGCTCTCAACCCCATCGTTTAGGGCATCAATGAGCTGCTCTCCCGTAACTGGACCGTTACCCATCGCCACACTTATCGCGAGGGCAACCGCTGTGCGGACTGGCTAGCACACCACGCCACCCATTTTGATCTGGGAGTCACTTATTTAGCCGCTCCACCCATAGGGTGTCATATTCTCCTTGCTGAGGATCAATCGGGAACCTGTTTTCCCCGAACCATTTTGTAACTGTATTGTCTTTCCCTTTATGTAAAAAAAAAAAGCTACATTACTATAGTCTCACTCTTCTCCACTATAGTAGCTCCTAAAGGAGTACCGTCAAGGATCACTAGCCCTAGCCATAAAGATCCGTTAACACGAGAGCAGATCATCTGTTGAATCCTCCTCTGTCTTATTCTGTCTAAGAATAAGACGACGCCACTTTATCCTTAAAATTTGAACTCTCACATCTTAAATGGACAGTGTCTGTGGGACCTACCCACAGACTCCGTTTTAAAGCCATTTAAGAAGCCAAACTAGCAGCCACTTTCCATTCTTTTAATCGACGTTCTTTTTTATACAACTCCAAAGCAACTTGATTTTTGGAAATATGGTTTTGTTGCTTATTCATATTAAGAACATAATTAAAAATAATCAGCAATATAATGATATTATTTAATAATTTTCTAAAAATTATAAAATTTTTAATAATAAGAATAAGAGTCAGTAGAAAATTATTAAATATCAAAAATGTTAAACAATAAAATTAATAAGAATAATTAAACAACCATAATAATGGTTAATAATAATAAGAATAATCCCCTTATCAAATTTGAAAACAATTTAATTAATAAGAATAATTAAATAACCATAATAATGATTAATAATAATATAATGGGGATTAATAATAACGAATATAACATTAGCACTTATCATATTTGAAAACTATTTAATTAATAAGAATAATTAATTAACCATAATAAATTTTAATAATAATATAATGGTGAATAATAATAACGAATATTAAATTAGCAGTTATCATATTTGAAAACAATTTAATTAATAAGAATGATTAAAGAAAGATAACGTTATTATTATTTATTATTATATAATTAATAATAACAATTCTTGAAATAATTTTAAAAATAAAACTAATTATAAGGAATTAGGAAAAGAAGCATATAATTTTTCCTTATTATTATCAACAGCAAAATTAATAATAATCATGGATTTAATCTTAATATTTA
>JAOSBL010165767.1:0-11251 GCA_027568915.1 Erythroxylum roraimae
ATCATAGAAAAATGGATTGAAGAACACAAGTCGAAGAGTAATAACTCGGAGAAAGACATCATCGATCTCATGCTCTCTACAGTGGAGGATGATGCCACCTATGGCCATAAAAAAGATACCATTATCAAGGCAACAATATCGGTACGTTATATTTCATTGGTTGGATGAGTACACCTTAAGTTTATAAATACTTTAAAATCAAACTAATACTCAACATAGAGTTGAACTAAAAATAAGAAGAAAAATTAAGTTAAATTTAGTCAATTACTTATTGTTGAACTCAAATTTGTGTAAAAAATCATTCAAATATTTTTAAGAAGTAATTTTTGTCTAAATTTTATTTAAAATATTCTTTTAATAAAATTAGCTTAAATATATATATTATGGACATATTAATCATGAAAAAAGTAGATGGCAACTATAGCAACTTAGTACCAAATATTAGTTATAACATGAGTTGAATGAAAATAACAAGCAAAACTATTTCTTTTTTATCAATCGTACCTTATATTATTTTGTTACAACATTAATGTATATTTGGGAACTATTTAGTAAATTAAGCATAATGTGGATCCTTAAAACTATTATAAGGATACTAAACTCTTTAGGTCTTCAAATTATTTTATTTATGTTTCTTTTTATTAATTTTGATTCATTGGAAACCAATTCTAACACATCTTAATTTAAATCATGTTGTTAGACTTTTATAATTGCTGGCTCGGACACCTCATCAATGACTCTGACATGGACCTTCAGCAACTTGTTAAACAATAAACATATATTGGAGCGTGCCCAGGAAGAGATTGACCAAAAAATTGGTAGAGAACGATTAGTGAACGAAATCGATGCTGATAATTTGATGTACATCCAAGCCATTCTCAAAGAAACCCTACGATTATATCCACCTGGTCCATTGGCAATTCCACACGAGTCGATAGAAGATTGTTACCTTGGTGGGTATTTTATCCCAAAAGGGACTCGTCTATTTGCTAACTTATGGAAAGCACAAACAGATCCAAAAATCTGGTCAAATCCGAAGGAGTTCATGCCTGAAAGATTTCTGACAACAAAAGCAGATGTTGATGTTTATGGTCAGCATTTCGAGTTTCTTCCATTTGGCTCAGGAAGACGGTCTTGTCCTGGAGTCAACCTAGCAATGCAAGAGATGACATTGGCACTTGCAAGGTTACTTCAGGCATTTAACTTCTATAGACCATCAGATGAACCAATTGATATGACAGCAGGCTTAAGTATTGCCCTGTTCAAAGAAAAACCTCTCGAAGTTTTGGTGACTCCACGCCTTCCTCCTGAGCTTTATTAGCAGTAGAAAATGTGGAAGATAATATCATATTCATATTCATGTTCATGTTTTAAATAAAAAGAGGCCTACCTCCTACTAAGTATAATATATGCCATGAGTTGCTTTTAAAAAATGTGATCTTTACAAAATAATATTGGTCTAACATTCATATGTGACTCATCATTCCTATTAGTCCTTTTCTCTTTTATATTGCCTTATAATACACTACCAAATTTTTTTATTTAGGGTTATAAAAAGGTAAAGAAAAACCATAAACCTTATTTTTTTAGTTTGGAGGTCACTTCCAAACATGATAAAATTAAAAAAATCAATATATTACGTATAGTCTAAAAATAAGGCTTTTAAGATCCAGCCACATGCTATTTACAAACTTAGAATTCTTAATTTAAAAACAATACAAACAAACAACATTTTCAATGTTCTTACCCCTCTATAAATGCTCAGAACTCAACAGACTTGGACATTAGGTACATAAGAAAATGAACTAAGTTGTAATGATAAATTTTAATTGTAAATTGAATGCTTTTAATTTTTTACTATAATCACCTATTTATACTTTGCACATCATCAAAATTAGTAAAATAAAGTTTTCATCCATATTTTCTTTATAAATGTGAAAACAAAACCACGTAATTTACGATCCTTATTCTTATTTTATATGAACTTAATTTTAATTAATTTTTCTCTTTTGTGCACTATTTGTTACCTAATTAATTATTTATTTGTTCACTTTCTTTCCGCGAGTATATGAATCTTAGTCAATATTCTTAAAAATTTTAAATCTATATTTAAATTTTGATTTTTTTTGGTTACAATTGAACACCTTATACTAATTTGAATTAAGGTGAATGATTGTCTTGAAATTTTGAAGCATTACTCTTACTTTAGGGTATCTCGTAAAGGAAATTATTCATTGGCCATCAACTTCAATTAGAAACAATATTTAATAAGTGTTTGATTGATTATATATTTATTCCCTAATGCTTATAAGTGATTAATGTTACGATGTGTCTAAGATATTTATTTTGATTTAGCTATAAGTTGGAACAATAAGAACTAAAATGAGCTAAATTCACATTCTTGGTCTCATTCTATCAATGTTTAAACTTAATTACCTTCTTGGAGCAAAAAGGAGATGAGTTAGGGTAAAGATGGGACAAAGAATGGAAGAATTGGAGTTACTGTTTCTTACATGACTGTATATGGGAACGTGTAACTAACTAGAAATGTGTATAAACATGAAGAAATTGTTTCAACCACCTATATGACCTACATGCCAATGTGGAGACTAACAAAGTTGTATAAGTAGGATATTGATAGTTATGCATAAGTATGTGTTTTTCTAAGTATTTGGTATGTGTTTCTTGCATGATAGGTTAGTATTATTGTGTTTTAGGACATGTTTTGTGTGTTTCTGTTTAGTTTGATCTTCATGGTTGTTCATTTGTGTTTGATATTAGTTTAGGGTAGCAATTGATCATTTTGGTGTAGGAATGGAGGGTGGACACCTTTGTGATTGACCTAGGGACCAAGAGAAGAGAAGTAGAGCTATTGAAAACAAGAACCCACGACTATGGAAAAGGACAAAATTTCCATGATTGTGGGAAATCTATGGAGAAAGTTTTTGTTAAGTTAACCTACGATTGTGGCAAGCACAAGTATAATTCCCACGATCGTGGGAACTGGAAGTCGAACAGACACGTGAGTTTCATGTATTTTTAAGGTTTTCTTGACATTATAAGACATAGAATCTCGAGAGCCGTCAAAGGGGTCATGGAACTTGCTTCATGGATCTAAAAGACAGATTGAGAGCCAAGAGATAGGGGGAGATTCAAGGTTTCATTCCCGATTGGGCAAAGAGCACCTTGTCATCCATATTTTCCAGATAGGGCAAAGAAGAGGAGGAGCTACCCCATCCAGTCTTATTTCAATTTCTTTCTCTTTTAGCATGTTTATTATGAATTATTTGATTTTTGAGGATGTTATGGATATTATGATTGGATAAAACAATTTTTAGGGTTTGTTATTGAACTATTTGTGAACCTTTGGTTATTGATTTAATGATATACATGGTTATGTTATTTATTTTGCTTAAACCTTTCAATAAATCGAGAGAGTGGGCTTGGTAATCTGTGTTAATTGCACAACGAGAGTTATCGATTAATAGACCTGTAAATAAAAAGTTATTGATTTATTAGGAAGAGGTTTCAATAGATTAATACATTGCCTATAAGATAGCTTCATATCTAGTTGAATATTTAGTAAAGGCCTTGCAGATCGAGAGATCCCAAAGTTATTTCTAATTTATTTAACTAGTGAAATTTAGTTACACCTTGAGAGAGGGTAGCTAGAATTTTAGGAAATCTTGAGTCAAGCATAAATTGAATCAATTAATCAGAGGGGTGATGTAACATCTTGTTATCCCATGTTAGGGGCTAGGACCCTAGAATAGTGTATATGAGAGTTTATTGAGAAATTAGAAAGTGCATTTCATGCTCATGCATAATATAGCATACACACACGCACGAATATTGATTTTAGCATATAAAATTGACTGTACATGCATTAATTGACATTTTTCAGGTATAATTGATTTTATACATGTGATTTTATTGAGAATTGTGGTTTGATTGTATTCAAAATTGATTTGAAGAGTATATGTATTGATTTATAATTTTTGGTAAAATTTGGGAAATTTCTAATATGTTTGGGTATTTTTGGAGTAGGAAAAATGCCAAGTGGAAAGACAATTGATAAATGGAAGTAGAATTAACTATCAAATGGTAGTGGAAATTTTGATAAATGACTTTGGGATTTGTTGAGAAGTGTCAAGGAAAATTTGGAGACAATTGGAATAGGAATTGGAATTGATTGGACTAGTTAGATAAGAGAACCTAGTTTAAATCCATAGAAATTGGACATGTAGCAAGCGAAAAGTGTCACTTGCCAAGCCGAGCCTTTAAACTCACGATTCCTTTAACTTGAAAGACCAAGTTATTGTTTTATTCTGGCCTTCTTTTCCTTCTTCTTTGTGACTATCTTCACCTTCTTCATGAATTTTTTGACCAACCTCCATCAACGTTGAACCTAGCTCTCTCATCTTTCACTTGCTGCTCTTACCTTGTTGTCTTCTTCATTGCCACAAGAAAACCTAAACCTTCCAACCTCCATGATGTTGTATGTGGGTTATATGAGATGTTAGGGATTCTTGGTGTTCTTGAAGAGCTTGAAGAATTTGAAGCTAAATCAAGTAAATTATGCTTTAATCATTATGGGTAGTGTAAATAAAACATTTATGATGAGTAATTTGGGATTGAATGATCATGATCATGAAGTTACATATATGTCGTAACGTAGGTGTAAAAATAAAGAGGTTTATGGTCTTTCTTTTTAGAGTATTAATGACATTCTTGGGTTGGCTAAATGAAGGCATTTATAATGATCATTATGAGATAGATTGAAAGTGTAAATGGAGTTGATTTTTGTGCTAAATCGTGGATGAATAAATAAATATATTCATGGCTTTTTTTTGTGTTTGTGATGAGTAATAGTTCATAAACTATTATAAAGATGTTTTTGAGGTAGAATGATCATTATAATGGTGTTTGGATGAGAGCAGTAAATTGATGAATGAATGGACATGTTTGATGTCCTGTTTTGTGGTTATGATTAATAGTCTTTTAAGACTTTTTTTGTGACTTGTTTTGTGAATTTTTGAGTTGTAAATTGAGGTGAGAATGAAGAGGAGATTAAGTAGAAAAGATTATCTATGTACAAGATGTGTTAGATGTAAAATGTAGAAAGTTATAAAAATCTGGAAAATTGGATGAGGGTGGCTGGAAAATGTTAGCTATAACTTTTTCACTGATTATGCATCTATATTTTAGCCATAACTTGTTCTGTAGATATCCAAATGGGATGATTTTTTATTTGGATTAAGTTAGAGACATATGACTACATATTTTATAAAGACATTGAATTCAAATTCTGATTTTAAGAGTTTCAAAATTAGACTTGAATTTGAGTACTGGGTGTAGTTTTGTTTGAGAACAATAGGTAGTTTTATGATGTCTTGAAATGAGATGAATTAAGGTGATAGTTAGGAATGAAATGAAGGTGAAAAATGAAGTAGAACATGTGCAGAAAATTTATGATGAAAGTGTATAAGAATATGTTCTATTTTGGTGTTTATGATCAGGCATGGATTTTGATTTGTGTGTGGATGATATTGAACTGAAATTGAGGTATACATGAAGAAGTTATCAACTGAAATGATGAATGTTGAATATGAATTGTTTGATACTTATGAATGAGATATTATGGAAAAAGGATAGGATTTCATTAATGATGAGTTTTAGTGAAAATGATGAATCAAATGAGTTGAGGTTTGAGAGTTTAATGAAATCAATTTGGTAGTTGAATTAGTGTAAAATGATGTTGCATTAGAAGAGGTGAATTTGGGAAAATTTAGAGTGAAATTGATGATAGAATATAGGTAGAAACCATTGGAAATGCTCTTGAGTGAGTTGTGTTTCTCCCATGTCCGTTGGAAATGCTCTCGGGTCTGAAAAACTTCCCAGCCCCTTTCATGTTCATTTTGGAGGGACGTTTGTCCGCTGAGCTGACATTCATGGGACAATTACACAAAATTGCAATTTTTACCCTTTATATGGCAACATCACTCTTCAGGGACCTAACAAAAGTTGTAGATCTCGAAGTCCTCTTTGAAAGAATCCTAGAATGACATTAATCCGACATCTACAGAAAAAGTTATGTCTTTTGTCCCAATATATGTTTATTTATAGATGCTTGATTTATTAATGTTTTCCCATGAGATATTTAAACTTAATTGTGATCTTGAATGAGGCCAGTTGATGTTGGTTTGAGTGATTAAAGTAAGGAAAATGTATTAGGTGTTAAGGCATGATTCAAAGATCATGTTAATTGGTTATGAGGTGCATATTAAGGAAACGTACCCGGGATTGCCATTGAACATGCATTGTACATATTCCATATATACATTTGTGCATAAATGAATACTTATAATTGTGCAAAGTTATGACGTGTATACATATGTATATATTGTATGATTTAGAAGAGCATTGAGCGACAACATCCAGATGTTGCCGAGATTTCGAGGCAATAGCTTTCTGGAGCAAACTGTGAGTAACCTAGATGGTCTCACTGAATTAATTGTTGTTATAAATTCTGTATTGAATTATTTTGTGAAATTGATTGTGTTGAATTTTGGATATTGAATGTCCCACTACAAGAAAATAGTAGTTTACCGACGGCCATTTCCGTCGGAAAACTATGATATTCCGTCGGTATAATTAATTACCGACGGAAAAAACAGACGGTCAAAATCATCGGTGAAAGCACCGTAGTTAAATTTACCGACGGTATATTTCCGTTGGTAATTTAGCAAAGGCCGAAATCATGTTAACAACGGTATTAATAACATCGGTAATAATATTACCGATGAAAAAAGTTAACGACTTACCATCGGTAATAGTTAGCAACAGCTTAAATTCATCGGTAAGCAGAAGGGAATGTAAATGAACGGCTTATAACACACCAACGAAAATAGTAATTCCGTCGGTAATAAAAATTCTATTTCCGACGGTTTGCTATTTTCCGCCGGTATTAAGAGGTAAGGAATTTTTTTAAAACATTTTCCATTTTCATAATGTTGTGATAAGTGCATAATGTTAAGAGTTACCAATAATGTGTGCATTATAAATTAATTTGTATATATATATAAATTTGATTAATCAGAAAATTAATTGATAATATAAAGTGAAAATTGTTTGAATTGATAATAAAAGCAGTGCAATGTACAAAACTTATGTTTGTAATTGAAAACAAACGACAAAGACAAGCTAATGTTGTGGTGATCGTGGGTGACTGAATTGCCAAGCCTCCCCTTCAGCTGTTCCATCTCCTGTCTAAGCTGAGCCATCTGCTCTATCTGCTCTCTCATCTTAGCCATTTGCTCCATCTCCGCTCTCATCTTAGCCATCCGCTCCATCTGCTTTATCTCCTCTCTTATCTTTGTCACCTGCTCCATCTCCTCTCTTAGCTTTGTCACTTGCTCGATGTTCTTAGCCTCTATCTCTCATCTCATCTTAGCTATCTGCTCCATGTGCTGCATCCGTTCATTAGAGTTAGCTTCTGTGATGTGAGCTATCTGCTCCTTCAATATGTCCACTGTGGCCTGAAGCTCAGTTACTTCATTGCTGTTTGCTGGCCTAGCCGATGCTGCTGTACTGGAAAGGGAAGAGCGCGAATAATATGTGTTCGTATATGAACCTAACCCGAACATCCTCCCACGACGATCCCTACCACCCACAACATCCAGATACGTTTGAGCCTCATCTACAGGTTGTTCCTCCTGAGTCTGCCGCTGAATGGTTTGTTGTATTTGGTCCTATTAGGAAGCAATGTTGACATGAGTAAGGGATTATTGAAAAAGAAATTATAACAATGTATTAATTTGACATACATTCAGCTCTCTACATCGGGTGTTGATGAATGTCACACCATCATGCTTCTTCGTGTGGGTGTGCAAAAACAACTGGATAGGTGTAGGCTTGATCCCCAATGATGTTTCCTACATGTATAACCCAAATTGTGAGATGTGAACAACAATTTAAAAAATTTCTGCAGAATTTCCTCTATTTTTATAATATTTGCCCCCTATTGAACAAATCAAATAACATAACACAGCCATATATGGCACCAGACATTAATAACATAATCATTCTATAGAAAGCAACATAGCAAAATATATACAAAATAAGTGTCAAGTTTAGATACTTACAAGTCTATGTGCATGCTCGTTATGGGTTATTGATCCTTCCGTATGTACAGGAAGACTCTGACCCCCCTGACCTCCACCCCTGTTGGCCGAGTTCCACTCTGATATGAACATTGCTGCAGGTGATGTCCAATACTCGGTCTAACGAAGCCAAATATCCTCTGAAATATAACGCGGTCGTGCACCAGCCTTGCGTATCGCATTAATGAAGTCGCGATAACGTGTACGTGCTTTCTTTTCCCATACTTTATACATGCTGGCGTCGAAACAAGAATCCCAGTAAAATGCTTTCTGAAATAAGAAGGCAACAAATTATATCATGTAATAATATTTATGCCACTTTTGTTTATAAGTCAATATAAAAAGAAAGTAAATCTTTTTTATACCTCAAACTCCTGAAAGCAAAACTGCTTTGTGGCGGCCGATATATTCTTCCACGCATAACCCTCAAGTTCAATTCTTTGCTTAAATGTGGAAGTCATATTTTTGGAACTTGGACCAGACGAAACCAACCTAATAAAATAAAATTTTTTATACTGTGAAGTAACTGATAAACCTAAGACAATTGAAAGGAAACCGTTGGTAATGTTATTTCACATACTATTCATTGACAATTGTTATTAACTTTCTTTCATCTGGTCCCTCAGCTGGAGCCTGGCCAACGTCTCCTCTATCCGATACACTGGTATTAGATGATATATGAGTTGGGAATGGGGATGGAGTAGCAAGAGGAGCAGTAGGTAATGCCTTATCTGCAACTGTCAGTCCTGGAGGCGAAGGAGGTGAGTCAGTTCGAGCAGCAGACTGTGATGAACCACCTTCACAGTAAGTTGCTCCGAACATGGCTCTAAACCGAGGTCGCATAACCTCACACTGTCACTTTGGTCCCATTTGTTTTCCTGAAATTCAATTTTAACGTATTCTCTACAAATATTGTCCACAATATATGTATTCTATAATTCGTTGATATAATTCTATAATTTGTTTTCCTGAAATTCAATTTTAACGTATTCTATAATTCGTTGATATCAATATTGTGCACAATATATGGAGAAGAATATAAGGCAATGTTAATGAAGGTTAAGAAATAGTTAACAACAATAAATCAACTGGAACAAAGATTAAAATATGCATTGTTTAACAATGTCTTACAGATATAACAATAAATCAACTTCAAAGCTTAGTTTAATAATGTAATTTCATCGCTAAAGAAAATGATATAATTAATTTGGTTGATTCCATATTACATGGGAGTCGGTAAAGGTAAATGAGTCCCCAATGTCTAGATTCCCGAGAAGGTTCCTAGCATGTTCAAATGTACCAATCAGAATAGTGATACTTCTGCCACCAGGTGTAGGCTTTTGAACACCTTCTTCCAATAGTTTTGAGGCTATATCCATACTTGTAAAAGAAACAGTGAAGGAGTTGCCGCTATGGTTATGGAAGACTAATTCTCCATATGAACTTGGTACGGGAACATATTTACCTAATACATAATTAGGTCAGAAGTTTTGAAATTGTGATCTTACAAAACCGTTCAACGAACATAAACTGGATATAAATGCATACGTGATTGTCCAGACGAGGTTTGATCAGTTGCAGACTTTTCGACAAGAATTGATGTTCCTATTCCTTTATCGGCATTAATGTCCTCTTCGATTTTAAAGGAAGCTTAAACATGTATGATAGACAATTAAATGAGAATATGTATAATAACTTCAGCAAAGGAATAACTTTTCTACATAACAATTGAAGGAGACGTCGAAACAAGAATCATAGTTTACACCCTCAAGTAACAGATCGGCCATGGAAGGCATCAGTTTCTTAGTGTATGATGCGGCGATATTTTTTGCAGATTTGATTCCTTGAGTTGGGACATTTTTACCACATTCCTCCCAACGGAAAGAATTACTACCATCCAGAACCAGTCGCCTTGTCGACATTTCTTGAATAAGAAATTCAATGAAAGACTTTACACTGAATATATTGAAATGCAAATTATGGTAATATTATGATAACAAAATTCAATTACAAACAAAAATTAATCACTATCAAAACTTAATTGTAAATTACAATCATCTTCTTCATCGGAAGAATAAGATTCAAACTCCAGCTCCTCGTCAGATCTATGACCCTCGTCATCCTCTCCAGAAGAAATATCGACATATTCGTTAGATGGATCGTTCAAAGGTTCATTATCGTCATAAGTGACAGATGCATTGATTAAAGTGACATCTTCCTGAAACGCCTCACTTTCAGGACTTTTCTCTCCTTTTCTATGTGATTCAAAAACACCTCAAGGTTTTACTTTGCAAACCACCACCCAATCTGTCTTATCTCGTCGTAAGCTTGGACAAGGGACATAGCAAACTTGTTTTGCTTGCATAGCCAAGACGAAAGGTTCAAATTGTCGCAATCTTCTTCGAGTGTTAATGTCAACTAGATTGTATCGGCTATGAACTTTAGTTCCAACATTTGGTGTCTGGTTATACCAGTCACATTTAAATATCACACATCACTTTACTGGCAAAGCAGGGTACTTAACTTCTAGTATTTCAATTATTTTACCATAGTAATCCATCAATTCTCCCTGTATTGACACACCACTATTTATTGTTGACATGCTATGTCCATGAGATTCTGTATGATATTTGTATCCATTCACGAAATACACTGGATAGGATTTAACAGTTCGCAGAGGACCCTTCGCAAGATCATAAATGTACTTGATCTCTGTTGGATTTTCCAAGGCCTACATAAATTAATGTATCATAGCAAAGATTATAATGATATGAGGACACGTAAATATGGTAATGAACTATAATTAAGAATAGTTGTAAGTGACAACGTACAAATCTCTCGAACCATTGAGGAAAGTGTTTTCCAACTTCTTTATTAATATCATCTTGTGCGATGCCCGGCATTATCTCACGTAATAATGTTTCATATAATCTAAATACATAAGGACAATTTTCTGTGAGGAACAACACAATGTATCATAAAGAAATATTCATGTTCAACTTACTGAATGATCGGAAGAACCTCTTCACAGTTCAACAAAATGTAACCATGTGCAGCCTCAATTTCTTCCTCTGTTAACATTCTTCTTG
>JAOSBL010165813.1:0-11247 GCA_027568915.1 Erythroxylum roraimae
TTCCATAGTTAGATGAAACATTAGATTTATCTATTACTCTTAGAAAAGTTTCTAGAACTTGTACTAAATATCCTTTATATAACTTTTTTATTTTATTAAAGTTTGTTTCAATCATTTCAAGTGTTCACTCTAAGTTGTCTAGTATTTCCATTCCTAAGAATATACCTGAGGGTCTAAATATTCCTAAGTGAAGGGATACGATTTTAGAGGAGATGAGAGCTCCGTAAAAGAATAGAATATAGGATAATAGATCTTCTTAAGGGAAAAGATTGGTTGGATGTAAATAGGCATTCATCATGAAGTATAATTCTAATGGATCACTTGAAAGAGATAAGGCACACCTGGTTAGTAAAGGTTTTACTCAAATCTATGTTGACGAATATTCGTAAACTTTTTCACTTATAGCTAAGTTGAATATTATGAGAGTGTTGCTTTCCATTACAGTTATTCTAGAGTGGTCTCTATATAAGCTAAATTCAAAAAAATGCCTTCCTAAATGGAGATTCTCCTAAGATTTAGTGAAAGTTTTGAGAAAAGGATATGTAACCTTAAAAAATATTTATATAGGTTAAAATAATTACCAAGGGTCTAGTTTGATAGATTTGTAAGATTTGTGAAGTCTCACGGTTTCCTACATAGGTAGGATGACTATGTTAAAAACTTTTGCAGGAAGGAAAATTATAATTCTAATTATATATATAAACACATTATTTTCATTGATGATGATATGAGAAAATGGAGAATTTGAAAAAGAATCTTTTAAATAAGTTTGAATCAATGATTTGTGGTGTCTTAAATGCTTCACTAGAATAGAATTTGCTAGATCTAAGAAGGGTATAGTAGTCACTCAATGGAAGATATCTTAGATCTTCTAGGAGAAACTAGGATGGGGCAGATGTAAACCATTAGATACTCCTATAGAATTTAACTGAAAGCATGGTGAAATTAAGGAAGGATTTCCAATGGATACAAAACAATATTAATAACTAGTGGAAAAGTTAATCTATTTATCCTATACTCGAGTAGATATTTCTTTTGTTGTCAATATAGTGAGCCATTTTATGCGTACTCCCTATGCAGAACACTTAGAAGCAGTGCATATAGTCTTAAAATGCTTAAAGGAAAATCTAGGGAAATGATTTATTCTTTAAGAAAAGTAATCATCGAAGAGTTGAAGTTTACACTGATATAGATTGAGCTGGGTTTATTAGTGACAGAAGGTCTACTTTTGAGTACTAATCCTTTTTGTGGAGAAATCTAGTAACTTGAAGGAATAAAAAATTAAAATATGGTGGCCAAAAGAGGTATGGAGGCATAACACAGGGTAATGGCTCAAGAAATTTATGAAATAATATGGCTTAGAAGATTAATAAAAGAACTTAATGGACCAATAGAGCTCCCAATGAAGTTATTAAATGATAATAAAGCAACTACAGGTTGTTGATGTCTTTACTAAAGGGCTACTAAGGTAGAATTTTGAGTTTTTTGTAAGCAAATTACACATGATCAATATATATGCACTAATTTGAGGGGGAGTGTTGATTCTCTAAATATAATTAGCTGATATTCTAAAGATAATTAGCTGATATTACAGAGATACTTAGTTGTTTTAAGGCTATAAATTAGTGGTTGAAATAATGGAGTTTTATTTGTTAGAGAATAAATGGATTCTCCTTGATTTAAAGAGGTGACTTAGCTGTACTTTCCTATATACTTGTTGTACCATTCATAGAAAAGTCAAGAAAGATTTACTTTTTCCTCTGATTTTCTTCAATAGTATTTGACTAATTAAATCATTTCTCTCTTCTTTTTCTCTCTCTGCTCTTTCTACATTCAAAATTTTCTCTTTAAAATTATTTTGGTGGGATTGTTCTTATCCAAATATTTGTCTAGTTTATTTATATTTCGAGCATGGCCTCCTTCTTGCTAGATTCAATCACCTATTTCGACTTGACTTTTTAATATTAACCCCTTAACCTCCAATTGTCTTCTTCCTCTCCTAACCTCATCATTTCTACTTTGTCTCCACTAATTCCTTTTCTCTTCCTCTTTTTTTCTACCCCCTCAATCCTATTAATTTCTCCTTAATTAACTACCTCTTGACTCTGCTTCTTGATGCTTTTTCCTCCCTTCTGCCTTCCTTTCTCTTTAAGCACCCTTGGTCTAATGTTATATAGGACAATTCTCTATTTGAGATTCTGAGATACATTCCTCCCTCTATCTATGATGGATTACATGTAATTACACTATTTATAGAGGTTTTTAAATCAGATGCCTCTAAGTGATTTTTTTAAGTCAGATGCCTCCAAGTGATTTTCCACTTTAGTAAGTTTTTCATTGAGAAAAGGCCTACTTTCTTGTTAGTTCAAAATAGGCTATGTTGAATTAGAGCAAATATGGTATAGAAAACTCTTATTAGTGGAAACGTTCTACTTCAATTTCAAGATTAAGTTAAATTTGATTAAGAATTTGGAAATAAGGCCATAGCATATAGGAGGAACACCTTTCTTTTTGCAAAAATGGAGGATGCGTTTGAAGTTAGAGAAGATAAAGCAAAAGCATGATCCTGTATGAGTGAATTTTCACAATGTTCTATTAAAGTATTAGTTAATAGATGGGTTAAGTTACCTCTATAGCACACTAGGCAAGTTTATATATCTTGATGAACATACAACTACGTTAAAAAGGACATGTTAAACAATAATATATATATAAGTTCAGCTTGAGGATGAGTTCAAATAATTTTTCTCATGCTAAATGATGAAGGGAAGCTATCTTAGGTTGAAATAACCTTAAGCTACTAATGGACAACTACTAAATCAAATTCTACCAAGATCTAGATAGCTAATAAGAAAGTACTTAATACCAAAGAACATGATGAACTAGTTAATAAGGTCTTAGTTGCCCATCAAAAGGAATTAAGTCTGATTTTGGATACTCAAAGTTCCCTACTAAATAGGGCAAATGAAATGTCTACCCAAAAATATGATACTTACATTACGTTGGAAGTGCAGAAAGTCTAGTTAATACATATTGCTTCTATTAAAGTAAACCCTAAAAGACCTTTGATGACCTCTCTTATAACTCAAGCTTTTATTTTTACCTCATATCTTCATGCTTTCATTAAAAAGTCCCTACCAATTAAAACCTTACCACAAGCCACTTATATAGCATCTTTTTCAAAGCATAAAGTTGGGAGAATGCCTAAGAAAAAAAGCCTCAATTAGTCCCTCTTCTGATAGTTATATCCATCTTGACCTAGAACATGAGAAGGATGAATTGTCGCTCTAAACAATAGGTCATTAGAAACTACATTCTCTTTAAGTAGCCTTTTAATGGGTCTACTTAAGACTAAAATTAAAGTTAATATATTAAGAGAAACTTATTAGGTCTTTGACAATAATTGGAACTTGCTTACTAATTGTAATTCTTACTTTAATGACATCATTATTATTGCTTTTAATCATATTTTATTAGAAAATGTTTCTACTTAAAATGCAAATCATATTCTTCAAATTGTACCTCCCTTTATTCTTTAGTTAAAATGGTAGCCCTATTTGTTTATACATCTAATAATGCATCATTAAGGAAACTACTTCGATATGATATTTTCAAAATAAGTTTAAATAACTTCATGCCATATCTCATCTCAAGGGATTTCAATTGTAATATTTTTTAACATGAAATAAAGGGACCTATGATTCACAAGGCTTACTCTTATGAAGACTTTAGCAAATATATCAACCAATATGATCGTATAGATCTTAAATACAAGGATCATCGTTTCACATGAAATAATAAGAAAAAGAGGCAATTGGTTTATGAGAAGGAAGCTAGATTGAGCCACGAGTAACTTCAAGTTTGTCCTAATGCCAGGGCAAACTTTAGTAAACCTTTAAGCTTTGATCAATCGCCAATAAAGGTTACTATAAACAAGGTGATCACTAAAAGACAAGCTCCTTTTATATTCAACAATTATAAGTTAGATATTCTAACTTTTAAAAAGTTTGTCTTGAAAGGTTTAGATATCCAAATGTAAGATTTGGGAATTTTAAATACATGAAAAAACTTTAAGCTATTAAACTGGAACTAAAAGAAAATTAAATATTATTGAAGTAATGAAAGCACTCGAGTTAGCTTATGACAATCTCAAGTTAACCATATTGATTGAGAAGTAGTCAAACAATTGCATTTAATTACTACAAATGCTTCTTAAGAGTCCAAGTAATTTCCCCAAATCATGTCAAGAGATTTTATGAGTAATATTCATTTTGTAGAGTGTACAAAGATAGTCAAGATTCCAAACTATCTAATAAAGCATTTTTCATCCCTTAACTAACAATAAAACACATAAACAGACAATGAATGTAATCTTTATGTATTGAATATGATGAAAATTATATATTTATACAATTAAGAAAATGAGTTTCACACTTCCTTCTTCTTCAATTATTATTTTTCTACACGTATTTGATCTTTTTAGTTATTCCTAGGCAACTTATATTGCAATGTATATTAGTGGCCAAAAATTAAGGAATGAATTACCAAATTTAAAATCAACAGTAAGGGAGACAGACACTACTTGTTTAGAATATTCTTAGTATGTGCCATTCATACCACATCAAAGAAAAGGAACACTAAAATATTCAAGAAGAAAAATACAAATGCTTAGGAATTTTGTGACAATATGTTCAACTGAATTTAATTCAAGAAAAAAATACAAATGTTTAGGAATTCTATGACAATATGTTTAACTAAATTTGAAAAATCCAGATAATCAAGAAGATGAAAGTGAATCTTAATTCAACAATAGCTCTAACAAGAATCTCTAATATTTATTCTTATTATCTTTTGTTGTAGCTAATTTTCTTTCCCTTTGGTAGAACAATCAGTCAAGCCTCTAATTATAATGATTGTTCTCTTGGGTTCTTAGTTTGTAAGTCAGACTTTGATTTATTGTTGAGCTCTTACTTTTTATTAATATTATTTACCTTTTAAAAAGGGTGAATTACAAAAAAACTTAAACTTATCTCAATTTTGTAATATTAGCCTTAGGTTGAAAAAGTGGCGCTAAAATATTCAAATTTTCAATTTTTTGTGAAAATAGTCCGACATTAAACTTCCTTATAATAGTGTTGACGTGGCATTTTGTATAAGCCACTTGTATAATAATTTTCAACTAATTAAGCTTTATTTAATTCAATCTTAAAACTTTCATAACTTAACCAAATGTTTCAAACTTAACACCATAGAAGAAAATGAACCTATGGTTGATGTTGATGTTGGTAATGTAACATTAGTTGGTCAGAGGAAGGATAATATTAAGATATGTGATAAGCTATTTTATTGATTAATTTTGGGCATTATTTGTAATTGGACAAAGTTGAACACCTTTGGTATTTTACTATGCTAAGTTATCTATCTTATGTAGAACTCTTACATGAAGATTAAAATCCTAATGAGGACAGGATTTAATTGGAATCAAATCACCATATCTTGACTAATATAAGATGTAGTCGATTGGTGATTTTTGGACTCTTATTTTGACAGCCTATTTTGGGATAATGTTTATCTAAGGAAGCATAAAATTTTGGAGATTTGGTTTGATTATTTGTAGTTGTAGTGTGGTTAGGATTTACGTGTGTTATGGGTTTAAGTGTTGTCATTTTTGGTCTGAAAAATGATAGGTTACTTGTGACTCGATAGTTATGATTTTTGGGGTAATCTTGGATCATTTTTGTAGCTGATTTTGTGGGATACGATTCTGATTTGGTGCTACAACTTTCTATCAAGGTTTCACAACCTTGTTGCTGGGTTCATCGTGGATCATGTGTTTTTTTTGTAGTTGCACATTCTTCTATTTTGAATAACCATTGAGGGTTGTATTGTGTTGATTTTGACAGATGCATATTCTCCAACTTTGCACGACAATAGAGGGTTGTGTGTTTGTTAATTTTGTGTGATTTTGGCATCTTCATTTTCTTTTGTTTTTGAATGACCATTGAGAGCAATTGAGCAACTGGTTTTTCTGGGGTTTATGTGAATCTTTAGTGACTATTAGTTGTTTTCATGAAGTGTTAATTTGTGGTTGTTGGTTGTGATTTGTAGGGTGCAAAAACTTGTATTGTTGTAGCTATCACTTATGGTCAATGATGTAATTGTTGTTAGGCTGATTGAGTGTTAATCGTGGGTGTTTTTGGTGGCTGTCAACAGTGGTCGTGGTGTGCATAAAATTCCAGCAACCATTGTGAATTTTCCAGCTCCGATATTTGTAACGTTTCGGTGAAGAAACGTTTATATTTATTAGTGATTTTTCTGCTGGTGTGTGTGGCGTATTTCGGTGATAATATCAAAAGATTACAACAACATTCTTTCGTTGATAAAGTGGTATATTTAGGAGAGTGGCTTTTTATCTCAAGTGTTTTCTTTATTTATGTTGGTTATAGTTTAATCACTTGAGTTGTTTATTTCGTATCATTATCATTAAACATTGTAGAGAAAATCTTATGTTGAGGTTAGTATGAGGCAGTCGTGCTATTGGGTGTGATTTGCTTTCACAGGTTGTTAGGACGAGGGATAGTGTTAAGGGCTAAGTGAGTCGGCTCAGTAAAGCCTTGTATAAAACTATTTTCGTCAGGCGAAAGTGATTAAGCTTGGTGAGTGCCCCATAAATGTATGCAAGGTGTGCCAAACAGCATTACCAATTCTCAGGTGTTGATTTGTTTATTTTATATTTAATTTTTCTATTTTCATTTGTGCTAAAAACAACTGTGGCTGAACCAGAATTTTTGTGAAACTACATCCTTTTAGGATTTTCAGATAACGATATCATTTATGAAGATGAAATAGTTGTATCCAGGGTTAGTAAGGATGATTGTAATGGTTTGCAAAGTGACAAGGGGATGGATGTAGTTGCACTTCATCTTAATATCGAATTCACAGTCGGACTAGATATGTGAAGCTGTAAGAACCTTGTAGGCGATAACAAATGCTGAATACAAAAGAGAGAGATGGGATCAAATTTGGCATTGAATTCTAGTCTTAGTACTGATTATGCAGTTCTCTATACAAAAAAATAGAGAATGCAGTTATGGGCAAATTCAGGAGCAAGTCTACAAGTTCTTTCTTGAAAGTATATATAGCAAATGTGTTAAAGCTTTGGAAAAACAGAGGGAAGAAAAAAGAGACTGATAAACTTGCAAAACGTACATTAGTATTATTATTCCTTCTAAGTTGAATATGTATACAAGTTTTTATTATAAGTTACATCATAATATTATTTTAAAAAGAAACTAATTGAAATAATTCTTGTTTTTTATAAACAACTCATCTAACTAACTCCTTTCTTCTTCCATTTCTTTTTTGCTTCTAGAAGTAGATTTCTATTTTCTTCCTCACACTCCCCTCACGTTGAGCATGATCAAGATGCATGTTGATCGTGTTCATCTTGGCAATTGGAAATGTAGCACCCTACTCTCGCAAGACACGCACCCGACATCTTAAGTGATATCCAGGTCCGAGCCCTGCAAGAGTGGCATGCTAGCACACTCAATCAGTAAAATCTCATTACAATTTTTTTCATTATAAAACAACGCACACTTTTTGCTGAAATCAACACTTTCAAGTCGGCCCATTTTATTGATAAACATTTTCAAACACAAAGTTACAATATTAGCATATGCAGAAATCAGTAATCAAAATTGAGTCCAATCTTTTCTTTCATAACATAAAAATCACATTTGTTAACACTACACTCCCATTCATTCTCATTTACAAACCTTTCCAATATGGAAAGTTATTACATGCAGAAACATATTCAAATACACATAATACAAAAATTGCGAAATACATAAATAAGAAAGTATAAATGCAAACGCCAACTGATCCCGACCTCTACCTTTTACTTGAATGCAATGGCTATACTCTCGTTTGTCCAACGGGGTAACTCTTCTGAGCCTGAAAAATAGTTGCAAATTTTGGGTAAGTTTTGCGAACTCAGCGAGTGACCATCCTCGATGGCTCACCCAGTCACGTAACACATAATTCACATCATTTATCTAATAACCACATTGGGTCACATACAGTTAATCAATCATTTCACATTTTACATTCAACACATTATAATTGTTCATATCATGCATATGCAGTGCATATGAGACCCACTTTCTATTTATTACTTTGTTGTGACTGAGTGCCTAAATTTTCCCATATACATTATGGATACCGGGCTCATTGATAACTGTCCCGTATCCGTTGGAGATACTGGGCTCATTAAACGTTGAGCCTGAGGCTCTGATGTGCATAACTGAGCTTAAAGATCATTTCGCGTTGGCTACTCTGGTCATAACTGCCTTTATCTTTCCTGCATTCATGTAATGAAATGCATCAATCACATTTGCATATTCTCATTTAACCACATTCACATATCATCGGACCTTAGTCCGGCATTCAACATTAAAGTTGAGAATCAAATTTTCATTCATATGCAAATGCACATTCGGAACACATTTATTATCAAACCGTGGTTTGGGATTGTACACTTATTTCAATCAAATTCACATACAAGGAACACTTCAATGTTCTCACATTTATCAAACTCCTTGGACATATCTTGTCTGGAGCCAACACATTCACACTGCATAATCATTCAATTCATAATATAAACAAAACAAAAAAATAAAGTAAGACCATATCGGTCTACTCACAGTACGCTCTAGATTAGCATTAGCTTCCATAATTTAGAAACGTACGAATGCGAATGTTTAACCTGCACATCACAATCATGCAATACGCACGTTGCACACACATTAATAATTGCATAATCACATAAACATTCGGTTTTACACATATGCATATGTGTAATGTACAATGCATGCTCAATGACAATCCTGGGTATATTATCCAATTTCATATCTTATACTCATTTTCATTTCATAATTCAGTCATTTCATTTCATAATTCAGTCATTCATCATTTATTTTCTAGCATTATTTTCTCTCATAATAACAATTTCTTATTCACTTTAACTTGATACCTATCACTCCTCTCCTTTGAATCACAACTTCAATCATATGAATATCTTTATTTCCTTTATACACATGTATTTGATGCTTTAATACCAGCAATTCATTAACTAATGTCATTCTAACATCATATAATCATACAATATTCAAACTCTCATTCTTTCCTATATCACCTCCAAAATTCCAGACCTTCGGGTCAATTTTCCATGATCATTTTGATCAAGTAAATGAAGTAGTTTAATAAAAATTTCTTCTAGAAAAATGATCCCCATTGTCTTAATTTTGTAATGACACTAAAATCATTCAATTTAGTTGAGAAATTCTAGAGTTATTCTATAAAAATTTTCGGATTGTTATCATTCTGAAACAGTATACTATATTCAAATTCCATCCAAAAATTGAACATCTTAGAGATTGAATTACAATTCGACTTATTCAGATTATTTGTAGCCCTATGTATCTAGTTTATTCCAAATGAAAATTCATCTCATTAGGATGTCTATAGAAGAAGTTATGGTCAAAAGAAACAAGACTGTTCAGCTTGCACAATGCTCTCGGGTGCAGAAAGTCACAGCTAACAATTGAAGAACACTGTAGCATGAAAAGACAATTAAACATCCTCTAGCAATTAACTCACGGGGTGACAGTGAAAAACCACGGGCGTGAGAGAGAGTCATGGGGGTGAGAATAATTCACGGGGGTGAGAGAATAAGACAAAAATTGGGTTGAAAGCACACTCACTCCACCTATCCCACTTTTTACATTCAATCTCTCTCAATTCATTTCAGATGGCTATGATTTTTGGTGGAGAGATAGAGCAATGTCTTACGAGTCCAATGATCCAAGTCTCATGTCATTTGGAGGTCTGACGAGGAAGATATTGCCAAAACCCGTCGGATGTTCATCGGCTAACAACCCTCCAAAGTTGCTATCGTGCAATTGCACGATGGCGACTTCCACCTTTAAAACACCAAAGTCGCTATCGTGCAAATCGTCCTTCAAATGCCAAAGTCACATACCCAACTTCAAATCTCCATAACTTTTGATCCAGAACTCCAAAAATTTCACACTTTATATCAATAGAAATCTAAAAGAAAGATCTACAACTTTCATGAAGACAATTTTATCAAAATCTTCCTAGATCAATTCAATTTAATCAGGGAAGTTCCAGACGAATACCTACTTCTCTAACTTATCTTTTTCATTCTCTAAGCTTCTTCTTTCATTAAATCCGACACTTCCTTCCATTTATAATCTCCAATTTCATTTTACCATTTTAACTCCCATTCAGCTTATTCATAACACATTAACAGTACCACTAAATATGCAAGTTTACTCAAAATTTTCAAAATCATCACAAACCCAAATATCAGATATTCATCTTCTTCATGTTCTGCATTTTACCATTTTCTGCCTTTCAACCTCTTTGCATATTATCTATTTTTCTTCTCAACTTTCATTTTAGACAATCTTTTCATCTCTTATTATAGTTATAATTCATAAACAATCACAAAAGTCATCCAAAGAACCAGAAAAATTCATCCACGTATAACTCCACTTTACTACACTGTTTCACTCTCAATTTTTTTTTGTACTTTTGAATTCTGTGTCTTCTTCATTTCTTCCTCAACATTCATTTTAAATCATTCATTCTTCTTCCCAGACATCACCACATACTTATTCCATAACTCAAAAATTGATTTTGTTCTCATCCTTAAAAATACTTAACACTCACGTATATAGTGAAAACAGAGCCTTCACTTCTGTTTTCTTGAAATTGTTTCTACACCTCATTATACATGTTTTCTAAGATCATTCAACTCCAAGAAAAATCATTTCTACATTATTTGATCACAAATAACCATCAACTACTAAATAACATTATATCCAGATTTTTCATCTCATTAGCACAATGTTCATGAAGATGGTCGTTAATTCCATGATCATGCAATTGATAGTTAATTCATCGATTTTATCTCATAAATCAACAACTTTAAAGGATTTACACAATACTTATTTGTTAAAACTCCAAGATCTTCAACTATCACGAAGACCTAAACTTCATGCAATTGACGTACATCATTATGAAAGTTGGCAAGTTTTGGTTTCTCTTAAGGAAGTGAAAGAAAACCGAAGTTGCGGGTGGAAAGTGGATGGATAAAAACAAGGTTTCTCTTTGGTGATGATTTGATGAAAAACTCTGTATTAGGGAAGATCTTAAGGA
>JAOSBL010165829.1:0-11245 GCA_027568915.1 Erythroxylum roraimae
CACTATTTTCTGTTCTGTCTTCGGCAACCAAACACATTTTTGTACTCAGGACGAAGACAATTATCTCTGTTCTGTCCACCGCAACCAAACATCTCATTGTCTTCAATTCTTGTTCTGTTCCGTCCTGTCCTGTTCCGTCTCGTCCCGTCCTTATCTGTTGAAGACGCTAACCAAACACAGCACAATTTTTGTTATGTTCCGTCCTGTCCTGTTCTGTCTCGTCCAGTCCCTGCATGTTGCAGACGCTAGCCAAACGCTACGTATGAGTTGGATTTTGAGATTTTAAGATTTATGGGACATTTATATCAATTCTTTTTTATTTTAGGTGAGATTTTTTTTTGGTTGGCCCACGAGGTGTTCTAAGAGAGTCCCAACTATGAGAAGGCATTTTTAAGCTATCCACTCCCAGACTAATCCCTGCTCGCACCGGCTGAGCTCGTAAGGGGTAAATTGTTGGCCAAATAGATTTCTCCATTCCTAGGACTCGAACTCGAGACTTCTAGTTAAGGGATGAGAATTTTTAGATATATGAGTAAGATACCATCCTCAAGAAGTAGTAAGGGCATATCCAAAAGAAGGGTAACTTTATGTATTGACCTTGACTACTTGACGAGAGTGGACGTCCTATACTATGTTTAACTTATGAAGGTTACTCAGAAAGGTATGAAATCTTAAAAACTGGACCTTTTGAACCTCATAGAAATGTAGAGTTATATTCTCTAGTAGAAATTGTTTTGGTGATGGGGGTGATAAAAGTGGTTGAGAATAAGAGTTGGAAAAATTTTCTTAATTTTTAATAAAGATTCTTGTAAAGAGTTAATCTTTGAAGTGTCTTCAATATTCGATTTAAATACAAATCTTGCTTAGGTTAACCTAAATGGGATTTCTTTTTGGAGGGGTAATGAGGTTTGCTCAATGTCCATTATGCAATTTAGATTCAGTAGATGTTTTACTTACCCGAGTTTATGCATTCCCACTTACAAACCTCTTTAACAAGCTTCATTACAAGTATATATAAACTTGTTGATTTTTGACATCATCTATCGTACAAAACAATCGACTATCATCCAATTTAAACAAAGAGTTCCACATAAAATCACTTGTCATTTATTTTTGATGATGAGAATGAAGGGGTTCGATAGATAAAAGGCCTTAATTCACACATTAAGCAAGAAACCCCAAGCATTTGCTAAACTTTCTTAGATAACAACACTATATGCTTAATGTCTAGCCTTGACTTTGAAGTTATTCGTCACACCTCCACCTAAATACAGCTTGGGGTGGACTGTGTAGTGTTAACCTAACAGTGGAGTGACAACCTAACCCTATATATATTTTTAATATGCTTACCAACTAGTTACTAATATACCTTTCATTCAACACGAGATTATAAATTCAGTTACACATAATTCATTCATCGTCAAACATTTCTTAAAGAAATCTAGCTAGTTCATCATTCACTATTAATGTCACAAGTACTAGATAATAACCTAGAGATTAGTAACATAATAATAATCCAGACTACATAACAAACCCATTTAAGCCTCTAAAGTACAATGATACTAAAGTCATCATGTACTCAAAATACAAGGAGAATAAAAATAAGGACAAGTAATAAAGTAAACCTAAACTTCCCTCTTACTATTGTTAATGTTGGTTAGTTGACTTAATAAATTCCTTCCTTTTACCTAAGGTGGAAGGGTGAGGAAAATGCGAGTATTGCACTCGGTGAGGGAAAACAGTTTTAATCATGAGTGGTCATGCATCGAAAAATTCATTTTCATTTTGAAAACCATTTTGTTTTGTGAAATAAATCATAAGTTTCCTATCTATGTTCATATATAACCATGCCTATTTGATATTTTACAACACTCCAACATAAGCATCACCCATATTACGACATAAGGTCGATTGTCACATTTCACATCAAGGTTTAAGTAAGACATCTATTCTTGAATCAAGCATCACCATAGTCATTAAGGCACAAGTTCATTAACCACTTAACAAGATATCATTCATTTGAACAAGCAACAACATATCAAGTATGAAGCACACATGTAGCTCAATTTTATTAAACATGCTAATTAACTTTTTATTCATTTCAATTAAATCTTTAACCTAGGGATCACTATTTCATTTCCTAAGTTACCTCACTTAGTTCTATTACCTAAGCCACCTCACTTAGGTCTTGTCTAAGGAAATTTGCATGAGTGACCTCACTTAAGTCTATTGCCTAAGCTACCTTACTTAGGTCTTGTATAAGGAAAATTTTCTAAGTCACCTCACTTAGTTCTCATTCATTTTTATTTAAGCAATACATTTATAGCATATTTTTCATAAAGGGCAATCATTTTTTCACTCCACTACACATTATCAAACAAACTAACTAAATTTTACTCTGGTAATAAAGTTCAAGGCACATGTCATAAAATTTCAACACAATCTCATAATAAAGACAATATTCTTATATAATAGCATTAAACAACTTAACAAATTTTACATAAGTATTCACATATTTCCTACACCATCTAATTCAATTAACTCTCACAATTCACATAAACAACTTTTTATGGGACATTCATAATAACTCACCATAATCATAGAATTAGTATATAATTCATAATTTATAAAATTTATGTATAGTCACATATTTTCAACTAACATAACTTGTAGATCTAAACCAAAAAATATTTCACACTTATTATTCATATATATATGTACAAATTTCATACTAAAAACCTTCCCAATTTTAATTACTAATAGTCCCTAAAATTTTCTCTAAAAAACGTAGCACATCTGAAGTCATAGTACCCTGAACAACTTATGGTAAATGGTTACAATCTAAATCTACAACTTTCATACTTTAACCAATTTCTAAATCAGTTTTATAAGCCTTTAAATTATAATTATGATCCAAACTCAACTTCAGTCCTGCTAGATGGAATGGTTTCAAAAATTTGACCATATCTTGTAATCTGTAAAATATAGGCACTTGCTTCTTTTTTTTATGGAAACAAACTAGACATGTATATGTACAACTTTTTTATTTTACACTTTGTCAAATTATCAACTTTTGGTCTAGAAATAATGAGAGAAAAATAGCTCAGTCATTCACTTCGAAAATAGAATAGATACACTTATTAACCTATATCTCACAAGCTACACCGTATTTCCTCAAACCCTTTTTTTACAACAATCTAGAAAACATAAAAATAGCCATGAAAGATCAGTATTCTTATTATAATTTTACTTAAAAAAATTACACAAAAATTCATTTCAAGAGGAGTTTAAGAAGAGATGCAATCCCACATTTTATTGGAAATCAGGTCTTTTTCTTCCTCCAAGCATCTTCTTTTTTCTTCCTTCATTTCCTTTAAGATTTATAGGTTTGCTTCAATCTTGAATGTGAAAATTTCTTTCCCTCTTTTGTCAACTTCTTCTTCTCTTCTTTTCTTTCCTCTCTCTCTCTCTCTCTTTCTCTCTCTATTTTTCCTTGCAAAATTATCTTCCTCTTCTTCTCAAAGAATGTCGCTCCCTCTCTTATAAATCCACCCTTTTAACAGCTCAAAAATCCTAAATAATAAAGTTTATTACAAAATTTCATCAATGTCTCATAATTTGATATTCCAATTATGCCCTTAATGAGCATCTCTCCACCTATTTCTTCCTTTTGTGCTCAATTGTCCATTCACTTTTTATTTTTAATATATTTTATCACTTATAGGAACATTAATTGCTTCAAAATAATTTTTATTTAATAAATTCAATTTATTTCACCTTTAACACATTTTTCTCCAATTTATTCACTAACACAATTATTCTTAATCTTTTCTCCAAAAATTCTAAGTCACTAAATTTATCCTCTATTTTTCAGCAATTATTCACAAAAATCTCCTTATTAAACTAATTCTAGAAAAAATCAAAATATCCTCTTTTAAGCACCAAAATGAAAAATACTTAAAAATTCAAGAATAAAAATAATATGAAAAGTACACTATATAGGAAAAATATAAATTAAAGGGACTAGTAATTGAGAAAATTAAATGAAAATTTAGAGCATAACAAACAAAATTTTGTCCTCTGAATTTAGATACTTTGGTTATCGAAAAGATAATGATACTTAAGTTGCAGATCCTTCTTTCTCTCCTAAGTTGCTTCATCCCTTGAAGGTCAACTCCAAAGCATTTTGACTAAAGGTATATGTTTATTTCTTAACACCTTCATCTCTTGAGCCAAGATAGCCATCAATTCCTCCCTTTTAGTTTAACTTCTCAGTTAACTTCAGGAGTGTCGCATTTAACATATGAGATGGGTCACTCACATACCTCCATAACATAGATATGTAAAATACATCATGAATCTTCGATAAGTTTAGAGATTATGCCAATTTATTGGCCATTGGTCTTGTTCTCTCCATAACCTTATATAAACCAATGAACCTTTGACTTAATTTCCCCTTCTTGCCAAATCTCATTATCGTTTTCTATGGTAACACCTAAGGATCACTCAATCTCCCATTTTATATTCTATCTCATTTCTTTTCAAGTATACATAACTCCTTTTCCTATCTTATGCCTGATTCAACTTGGCTCTCACCACCTTCACCTTCTAAAGTTATATCCTATACCAACTCGAGTCCCTACAACTACCTCAGGCATATGTGGAATTTATGATTATGGAGCTAATGCTTGTACGTATTCTTGTGAGCCTTTTGCAGATGGGGAAGAACAAGTGAACTCACTTAATGGTTTTCAACCAAGGGAGAGAAATGATCCGTATTCAAACACCTACAATTCTGGTTAGAGAAACCACCCCAAATTTTGGTGAAAGACCAACAACCCACCAGTGCAACCCCAACCACAATACCAAAATTTTCAGAGGCCAAACTATTTTCAAAGGAAATCCTCAAATGAAAACCTACCAAGAAAACCTTCTTTGAAGGAAAGCCTAAATGCATTCATTCAGGTAATAACTCATAATCAAGAAATGAACAACAAGAGATTCGACTCCTTGGAAGCATCTATAAAGAGGATTGAGATTCAAGTAAGGTAACTTGCTCTTCAAATGCATAACAATCAAAAGGAAAAGTTGCCTAGTCAACCCGAACAAGCCCAAGTAGTTACTGCTTTGAGAAGTGGTAAAGTGATTGACAATCAGTTGAGTTTCCTCCTAAACTGTCTGATGCTAATAATCAAGAAAAGGAGAGACTCACTAAAGAAGAAGATGAGTGGAATGAGAAAAAAAAAGGGAGAAACTCTTCAAGTTACATTCAAAAGGGCGAAAACTTAAGCATGACACCAAGGACAATAAAGGACAAAAACTACACAAGGCAACGAATCCTTATTGACCACCAATTCCATATCCAAGTCGACTAAAGGAATTGAAACAAAATGAACAATTTTCCTATCTATATGGCATACTTTCTAAGGCCAATGTTAATCTGCCCTTGTTAGATGTGATTAGGAACATTCTGGCTTATGTCAAGTTCTTCAAGGAGATAAGCACCAAGAAACAAAAGTCTGAGCGTAACAAAAAGGTGCTAGTTTTTGAAGTAGCAAGTGCAATTCTGCAGCAGCATTTACCCTCCAAACTGAAAGACCCAGGATGTTTTATCGTGAAAATATCAATGGGTAGTGGTGATGAGGTTAAAGGTATGCTTGATCTTGGAGCAAGCATAAACCTTATACCTCACTCTATTTATGAAAATTTAGATCTAGGACAGTTAAGAAACGTGTGCTTGTAATTAGCTGATAGGTCAATCTGTTATTCAAAAGGAACAATGGAAGATGTGTTAGTGAAAGTTGGAGGATTGATTGTTTCCATAGACTTTATTGTCCTATACATGAGGGAGGTTAAAGAACAAGGGAAGGAGCACACCATAATCCTAGGAGGCCTAGAGCACACCATAATCCTAGGGAGGCCTTTTATGGCCACTACCAATGCCTTGATTGATGTGAAGAACGGGAAACTGAGCATGACTATTTTGGAAAAAATAGTAGAATTTTAAATCTTCAATGTTAAACCCATTCCTACTACTACTGTTTCTGAAGACTGTTCTTTTTTTGATCAAGTTAATGGTGTCAATATTGATTTTCCTTGTAGGAAGAAGAAGAAAAGAAGTTGGACTTGAGTGATGAATGTTGTCAATTACTAGTCGATGCAAATGAGGGAAATGTTAGGAACTTCTTCGAGAAAAATCCCAATGAAGAGAAGAAAACAGTGGATTCAATCACTTTGAGTGATCCACCTTGAGCATAATGGTTGAGATCTCCAGCTAAAAGACATTAAAGAATTGCTAAATGGGAGGCAACTCATATAATTTATGTTTTGGTTTTCAATTAGTTGTTTGTTATTTCTTTTTAGTGAGACTTGACCTAATCTATTTGCTTTATATGCACAGGCTTACTTTTAAATCTTTTCTATTTGTCTTCCTTGCAGTTGTTTACTGCTCCTCAATGTAGTACGTCATGCTTATTGTTGTGCTTCACATCACATCGACACAACCACCACCCGCACTTTTGTATCATATTTTTTCACTTTTCTTGTTAGTTTAATGTCTTTTAGTTTTAATGCTTGTCCTTGTTTATGTTATTTTATGTCTCAGATCCCTCTTTTACTTTTTTGAATCACATTAGGAACAATGTGATGTTTTAAGTGTGGGGGTTATTAGTTAAAAAAATGTTTATTAATTGTGTGTTGTGTATTTGTTTTCCCATTTAATAGTTAGAGATGCATGGTCATGACATAAACTCGATCGAGATTAGAAATGCATAAAATGAGTGAATGAGTATACTTGCATCCTTAGACTAATTGACTTGGATTTCAGTTAAAAGGACATTAACTTGTTGTGATAGATGAATGAAACTTTTCATTTGGTAAGAATTTGAGCCTTTTTGAATTATTGAACACCAAATTCAAGTATTCTTTATTAAGAGTGCTCTTTTATGATTGAGGAACTCTAGAACTTGCTTGCAAATACTAGTTGAGATCTTATAATCTTATGCAAATGTTGAAATGATGAAGATAATTGGGATTTACCCCTTTTGCTTAAAAAGCCACTATGATGTTACCCTTAGTGAACTCCCTTTGAGCTTAACATGAAATCTTTTCTTTCTTTAAACCCAAAATATGAGTCTTGACCTTAATTATTTATCCTTTTCATTATACCTACCATAAAGCAAGTTAAGCATTTGAATATGTATGATTGGGTTTAGGGAATAATTGTTTGAACAAGTGTGGGGGAATCATAGTTTATAGTTGGCATTTGAGTTAGGAATGAGTAGGGTTGTAATAATTGTATCTCTCCTCTATATTTTTCTCTACTAAACTTGATCTTGTTCTAAATAAATAAATGAAAAATATAATAAAAAATAGAAAAAGAAGAAAGAAAAAATAGATGACCAGAAAATGAAAAGAAGAGGAGAGAAGTAAAAATGGGAATTGTTAATTTTGTTAAATGAGCGGAAATGATTGAGTGTTTTATGGTTCATTATTTTGTATTTTTTAAATGTTCAATTTCTGTTGTGGTTTTAAACTGTGATTTTCATTTTTTCCTCCCCTTAGCCGGCCCCATTATAATCGTAATAAAGACTTTTGGATTGATGTTTATATTTGATATGAGTGGTGGAGATTGGATTGGTAAGTAAGCTTATGGTACATGCCTTACATGAAATGAACGATGAGTGAATATATCCTACCTTTGAATGCTTAAGAGGATGGAGAGTGGAGTGAGTGTCTATCACACTTGTTAATGTTCTTTGAATTGAAATGCTTGTTGATTTTGGCTAATTATGCGAAGAATAGCTTATCATGGAGTATTATGAGTTTTAAGTTCTTAGGTTGTGTTTATTGAAATGATCGTTGATATCTTCGACTATTATTTGGGAAAATTGTTGTTTACATTGTTTGTTCTTGTATAATCTAGTGCTCTTTATTTTGGTTGAGGATAAGCATAGTTTAAGTGTGGGGGAATTATTATGTCTAATTTCTATTGAATTTTGCTTGCATTTATGCCTTAATTTTGGTTAGTGTTTAATGTAAATTTGTGGTGAATTGAGTGAGAATGGTGTGAATATTGCACGGATGTTAATTGGATTGTATTGTAAATGTTGCATTGAAATCAGAGGAATTTTGCATGAAAATGGTGTGAGATGTTAATTACATGGTCACACCCGTGACCATGTAAGTCAGGGGTGTGCAGCCATGGGTCATACTCGTGACCATGGCTGCACGGGGGTGACAGAGGTGGTCACTGACATGCACGTCGTAACGCTATTCAAAATAAAAACTAGACATACTACTGTAATAGTGGTGAGCCTAGGTCAATCATATACAGAGTGTTCGATTAAAGTTTATGAAATAAAATTAACTAGTGTTTAAGTAATTTGAGGGACAAGTAAAAATGATGAAAGCGGTGAATTCGTTGGGAATCCAGTTCTTTGATTCTATCTCGACCTATACCCTAATTAAACATATTTTGATGATTTGGTCTTTTCAAACCTCTCCTAAAAACTATTAATAGTAGGTTAATCTATTAACCCGAGTTTTCCCTTAGGTTGTGTTTAATAAAGATACGATCGTTAATTAAACCTAGCCATTGAATAACCTAGGATTCGATCTCTTGATTCAATTAGGCAACCACATTATGAACTAAGAAAACTAATTAATCAAAGCAACAACTACATACGATGCGTCATTTAACCTAGGTTATGTTATTCCTAATGATTAATAATCATTAGTCGCTATACATGAATTTCAAATATAACAACTACGAATTATTCTAGCAATGAGTTTGTAAATAAATGATCCAATAAATACATTAAAATCATCTTTTCATAATACCTAAATCCATACACATCGGATAATATAAACAATTTCTAAAGAGAGAAACACAAATATAATGAAGGAATGCTTAACCGGGTTGTTGAAATCAATATCACCTCTAAATCGACGTCAAGAAGCTAGCCCTCTATGGGTCTTCAATGTTGGAGAGCTTACCTCTCTCTTTGTGCTCTCCCAAAACACCTATCTTTTTTTTCCTCAGCTGAAACTTACCTATTCTTTCATATCCCCTTTGTCGTCACAAAAATGAAGATTTTATAGTGAAAATTAGGGTTGAGTGAGCTGTCATTGTGTCACTGTGGTGCATGGGAATATCATGGCCATGAATCACCCTAGTTAAGGCTCATGACTGTGAGCCTCAAAATAAGTCATAGGTGTGACATCCTTTGTCATAGCTGTGAGATGTGTCTCACGACCATGAAAAATCATGCATGGCTATGGGCTTCTTCACCATTTTCTTCATTTCTTGTCTTCTTCTTGTATTATTCTTCCCCTAATCTTTTTCTTCTTGCTCCATGAAGACAAGCTAGTGTGAACCTTTGGAAAACGATTCAATTTTAATGCTTTCGACTCACTTTAACTTTTTTGCTTCCGAATTGTACCTAAAACTATATATGAGTCAAAGTGAGTATCTTAAGCAATTTCATGTCATTAATCAATAAGTGTTATGGAATTGTTATACATCAATTAAGCATATATCAATTTCCCCCACACTTAGTTTTTGGCCGTCCTTGGGCAAAACATCAAAATTAAGCTCAAAGACCTAAAAACATTTACTCATTTCCTATATGTTCTAAGAATATATAATCATAAACCAAGATAAATGAATTTCAACAATTATAGCAAGAATTTAACATTCAATGCTTCTACTCATGATCAATCAACATTCAATACCTTTAAAAACTGAGCAATCTAATGGTAGACTTAGAAAATGTGTTTAGACATAATATGTTCATGGGTACACTCAAATACAATTCACAATTAAGACAGTCCACAAGTTTGCATCTCATTTCATTTCTCCTCCACTAATGTTCATATGTAAAATCATAGATTAAAGGACATTTTAAGGTTGCAATGTGGGCATAGGTAAGGTAAGATGTATTTGGGTCAAATAGCTTGAAAGCCATTAAAGCAAGTGAAATAAAAGTAATACTCAATGAGATATCAAGTGCACAAGTTAACATTCATACAAAACTGGGTACTGTCAGTTATGATGAATGCAACAATTATATTTCACAACTCAATTCAGCTCTCACACACAAACCACATAAAGCATATACCAATTCGAAGGGGTCACTCATATAATTGACGACAATACATTGAAACCACAATGACTGAACCTTCTAAGCCAAACTCAACCTTATATCCAACATACTCAAATAACCCATTCAATACAACTTTAGGAGGATGCATTATCCATAAACAACTTTTCAACACATATGCACTTCTTCCTTCATACACTTATTCAAACATTTTTTTCTTCTTTTTCCTTTTTCTTTTTCTTTTCTTTTGCTTTTCTCTCTTTTTTTCCTCCTTTTCTCTTATGAAAATTAAATGAAACTACATCAACATGAGAATTTCAATGATAAAACATAAAATAATATCCCAACATTATAACCAATCCACATATATGTACCTCTCCACCCCCCACCACCCACCCACACTTATACTTTTGTATATCCAAACTTAATAATCAACAAATGTTCCACTAGCTTTAAGGCTTGGGAAGGACATTTGGTTAGGGTTAAAGCATGTAATGTTGTTAATACACAAAGAAAAGGAAAATAAAGCTCAAAGGGGCTTAACAAGGGAGAAATCATATCAATAGGGTAGGCTATTTGACTAATCTAGTTCAAAAAAGAAAAAAATGCCTAATCATCTCTATGTTAATACATGTGATAAAAATGTGGTCTCGAATAGAAATTCAATGCAAAATCAGATGTATATGTTATGAAGGTCACATATTATCAAAAGACAATGAGATTGATATAAATGTGTCTGTAACACCCATATACCCCCTGGAAGGATATATGAATGCTACACAAAACAGTACAACAAATCAAAGCATACGAAAACTTCCAATAAACAATTAAACTAAACATACATTAAATTACATAGTACTTAGCACACACTTGTTGAAAAATCCAAACCAAACTGAAGTACCGTTGTTACAAACCTACAAACAAATTCACATATACATATCAGATACAAGCCTAAAAGTCAAACCAAAAATTTACATTATTTTCAAAACAACACTCAGACTCCATTGGCCATTGCAATTATCTTATCCCAGTCTTTATAAACGTCGTTCAGAACTTACACGGGGTAAATCCACCGTGCTAAGCATATAGCTTAGTGAGTAATAACTAAACTATGCATAATTTGACAATTAATCATACTGAAT
>JAOSBL010165839.1:0-11245 GCA_027568915.1 Erythroxylum roraimae
AAGCTTTCAACAAAAGCCACAAGTTTCATGAAGATCATTTTCTCAAATTCCGCCTAAATCAAAAAGTCAACTATTTACCCCAAAAAGTCAAACTTTCCTAATTCTTCACATTCTTACACTTTCTCTCTTTTTCTCTTGATTTTTAACTTCCATTTCAATCAACTCATTCATTTTAACTCTCATAACTCATACAAATCTACTCAAATATCAAAGATATCAAAACTAATCAATTCTTTTTTCATCAACTTTCTTAAAGCACAAAAACCTCTATCACACAATACATATACAAAAACACTCATTTCATGCATTAACCTCAAACATCATTAGCAATATTACCCAAATACAACACTAATTACAACACTAATTTCCTTATTTAATTTCATTTCAAAATTGTACATTTCATCAAGGATCGGGGTCCAATACTACTTAAGGTAAAGAGATATATGGTTGGGTTAGATGGGTATTATTGGAAAGATATTTTCAACGTTCAAAAGAAAAATAAAAGTCCCAATTCGTAATTCAATTTTGATACTTTTTCAGATGAATTCAATTTATAAAGGATGATAAGGTTCAATTTATGTATGAATTGAACCCATCTCTTTTTTCTGTTTCCAAACACTTAAATTGAATTCAATGCTGCAATTGAATTCAATTCATACCATTTCAAACACCCTGTTTATAAAGCTTTAGATATTAACACGTGTGCAAACCCATTTTCATCTTCTTGAGTGTTTTTCTTTAGGAAGTTCTTTTTTGTTCAATGACTTACTTTTTTAAATGAATAAGAAGATTTTTATTCCAGTAATTAAATAAAAAAAATACAATATAATTACACAAAACAGAGTCGAATGTTTGGATCACGTCCTTAGAACATTCTGCTTGGCTGTTGGGAATCCATTCTTGGAATAGAAGAAAGTTTTTGCAGCCGCATCGCGCTCAAGTTTTATAGTGTATGGAAATCTACAGTAAAAAAATAAAAAAGAGAAGCTCATAGTCGGTCTTCTCATTTTGAACCAAAACCAAAAATCTTTGCCAGGAAGAACTTGTTATTTCCCTTAGAGGCATCAGGGGCTGCTTGAACTGGTACTGCTGTGGGGGCTGATGCAGAAGTTTGTTTAGCTGCAGAAGTTTAAAAGTTGTCAGGAACAGTTTTAGAGTCCAAAATTAAATTTCTCGTAAAACATTGGAAGGTAAAGATTGCCTGATTTCGGTGCGTCCCTCTTGACTGTTCCTACTTTTTCACGGGAATTCTTGTCTGCATTGTGTCTGCCATCCTCACGAGGAGAGGTAGAAATTGACCTTCTTTCTGTAACTCTGTTCTCCATCTGTCCTATGCTTTCTCTGTTGCCTGCAGTCATCATAGTGTAATTGAACTTGCGCACAATCATGGTCAAGCAAGAAGGGTTGGTAAAAAAGTCCAGGCCGGCCTAAATTAAAAAATTATTTCAAATGTCAAATTCAGAAAAAAGGGCAGTCTGAACCTAATAGTTTAACTCCAACTCTAAAAGAAACCTGAAATCAAATTGAGCTACGGGCATTTAAAAAATTTTGGGCCAGGCCTAATAAGTAGTAAATATACACAAACCAGAATGGTACAAGTAATGTCATAAGTTTTCTTTACAGTATATAAAACTACATTGCAATGCGGGGGCAGAATTTGATTAGATGCAAGATTGCTTACTATCACTTGGAGGTCTTCCATAATTTCGGCGCAAAGCTTCAAAGAAGGAACTGTCTCTTCGATCTTTCACCACTGATGGAGAGAAGAAAAGAAAAGTGAAGGTCCGGTCAGGAAACAGAGAAATAAAATCAAATTTATCTCATTTTTGTTGCAGAGAGTGAAAAAGAAGTATACATACATTGTTCGAAAAGAGCTGTCCTATAGTTTGGGGCCAAGCCAACTAGCAGCAATTGAACTGCTTCTGAATCTCTTGTCGTAGGCTTATTTGATGCACCCAAGTTATGCGTATCTAACAGGATTCCTGAGAGCTGCAAAACAAGAAACCGTTGAGAATAGATTGATTACAGTTGAGTTGTTGATGCAAAGACTACCTGCAGCTTACCAGAAGTTTTTTCAGCTCTGGTGTTTGAAGCAAATCGTAGGCATCTTCACAGTAATTGTCTGTAAGAGTAGTGCACATAGATCCAGCCTACAAAGGCATTAAGCTTGAAAGTTGACCATGTTTTGAAAATGGTACAAGCTATCCCAGAAATGACAATATATTCAATTTTGATATCTCCTGAACATGTACTGACCTCTCCATTGTTTTTGAGGATATCTTGCCCTACCACAAGGACTGTCAAACGTCCAGTTATCAACAAACTCTCCAAATCCACCTGATACCAATTGGTAGTTCAGAAATTAGCGACTTTATAAAAAATTGTGCAGTTCAAAACAAATGGCATATCATACGCGGAAGTACCTCATCAGCAAAGAGTAAGGAGGTAGCATCGAGGCCGACATGGTGGAATAGCCAAGCAGCTTGCCTTTGTTTCCACATTTTGGATCTTCTTATATTCATCACAGGCAAAACAACAGAACCCTCTTCGTCTCCCTCACTCTTTCCTTTATTCTTCATGAATTTGTTGTTCAACCACCATGCATAGCATATTGCTGCCACCATTGAGCTAGTACCTGCATTAATCCCATTGATCAACATTTGAAACCCAAAACAAGATAGAGTAATGGCAACATAGTATTAAATGTACGCAACTGTTTGAAGGACCAGGAAGGATGATTTTGGCCTTGGTATGGATCTCATTATTCATTATGCTTCCGATCTTTGTTCTTTGCTCCTTAAGGAAGGAATTAAGACTGAGGTGTGTTTGGCCATGTCCTTCCTTTTGCCACCCATTTGCATTAGACTTTGGTGCAATTTTTTCCATTGAACACGTTGACTTCGATATGGATCTCCTGTGAGCCGACTCGACCAAGATTTTCGGCGGAGAGAGCAGCTGGTTATCTGCAGCTGACTTGAAACTTCTACGTGGAGGTACTGGAATTCCCTGAGAGGTAGGGGAGGACGGAGTCTCGGTTTGGAAGCGGGATTTACGGTGGATTGACGATCGTGGAGGCAGAGGTGGCGCCGTCGGTTCATGGAAGAGGTTGTTCCCTTGGCAGGGGTTGGTGGGATCAGGTGGAAGTGTGGGATTGGAGGGGTTAAGAACATCGGAGACCCAGTTCTGAACCTGTGACACTGGAAATGCTTCCGAGGGAGACTTGGTCTTCACGTCTGATGAATTACTTCGACTGTGATTCACAGTTCTTGTTAGTATTTCTTCACTGAATCCATCCAAAGCTCTGTTTCTGTAGATACAAAAACATAACGTTTAGCTTAAACTTTCAGAAGTCAAACCATCCCTTAAGGTATTACATTAGAGACTATCTGCAACTGAAACCACAGCTTTAACCAACGTAATAAGAACATACCTTCTTGCAGACCTGGAGAGATGGTCTTTTATCTCTATAGAGGATGTTGAAAGTCTACCCGGAATCCCACCGTTGAATCTCGGTGATCCAGCGAGTCTAGCCGGAGTCATATCTTCACGTGCAGGAGAAGAGGCCACCATGCGCCTGGCCTCATTGAGCCACTCCTGAGTCAACCTGCTGTTGTTACTCCTCGTACTTTGATCAAAAGATTCTTCGCAACCATCCAAAGCATGGCCAGTCAAGTTATACGCTTTCGCATCAGAATTCAATGCTCCAAAGAACATGTCATTCATGAAATCTGTGAGATCTGGCGCACGGTCGGCTCTCAAGCTTCGTCTTGGCTCTGTTAACTTCTTTTGCTGTAGTAAAGAGCTTTCTCTTGATGAAACCCTGTTAAACCTCATCTCCATCATGGTTCCCTGCAGAAAGAGATAGGAACAAAGAAGCTTGGTTTTGCTTGAGAGCTCAAGGTCGTCTTGCTATGGAAATTGTTGTTTCTTTTTTATCTTTTCCCTGATATAAACCATGAGACAAGGACATGTAACATTGAGAACATCAGCAAATCCATAGCCACTGAATTGAATGCAGGACGGCATTTTGGAGCATTTGGTGTCTCCATTGCAACATACCCTTGTGTTATTTGTGTTTTTTTTCTTCCCTAAACTATATTTTATAATTTTATAAACTTGATGTCATAATGGAAAAAAAATCATCTTCTTTATAAATAATCAAACTATAATTCACAAGCAAAATAAGCATAACTTTATAAATCATTCCAATGTAACATTTTAAAGAATATCTATTGGAAATGAAATAACACAAAACAATTGTTTGAGCTTATCTTTATATATAATTTAACTAATCAAAGCTCATAAAAATAAATCAGGAAATCATATTCAAGATAATAAGATATTGAATAAGAAGTTCTAATTTGTTAAAATTTACCTTCTTTGTGAGTTTTCATATCCTTTTCTATAAAACATAATCATATCCTTTAAATAACTAAGAAATAAGAACTATCATAAAATCTATGGATTTGATCGGTCAAAGTTCTCCCTACCAACTAATTTGGCACATTTTACTCAAGGATTTAGAGCAAATGGTTTTGTAAAGTTTCTTAAAAGCTAATTTAGATTAAGGAGCTTCTCTGTCACGATGCTGATCATGGCGTTGCTTTCAGGAAGATAATTTTTAAACTATAAGATCAACGTCTGTGCATCTTCATTAGAATTTTGCACGTCTCTTAAAACGGTGAATCCAACTTATAATTTTTGTTGAAAAGAACAAGAATGATCATAGCTGTTGGTTTGTACATATATACATGTTTGGCTCTTTCTAAATCTCGGATCCGGAAACCACATAGCAAAGTTCACATACGGTTTCTATGATGGTGTTTGGTAAAGAATGTGAGACTTGATCACAAGAACAACCCCATATAACTGACGACTGAGAATGAGGACAAAGTTTCTTTCTATATTCTAATAGGAATAAGCCAAATGTGACTGAGTCCAAGCAGTTACGATAGTCCTTGATCTTATGTATTTCTAGTAGATTAGTTTGTTACATTCATCTCTTGTATTTTATGTATTTATATGTTCATCCTGTAAGTTACAACATATACAGAAATCACCAATTTACTGATCCATATTATGGTATCAGAGCAATAGCGTAACAACAAATCAACCATTTTTGTCTCCTAGTGCTTAGTTAGCACGAACCTTTGTCCATCGTCTTCAGTGCTTAGTTAGCACCAATTTTTTTTTAACCGATCTTGATGGATACTGACAATACATCTTCTACGGCAACAAACATTCCAGATGCAACACTGCCACCGAATTTAGTTCTCTTTGACACAGGTTTCGCTTCCGGCTCGAAACTGACAGGTGCGAACTATCTGGCCTGAAGAGTTCAGGTGAACGCTCTCCTCATCGGATATAATGTAAAGGGCTATGTGGAAGGCTCAATCCCACGTCCAGCAAGTGACAGCCCCGATCTTCCTCTGTGGATCCGACAAGACCAGTTTGTCCTCGATGCACTTATGACCATTGTTACGGAAACAAATGCAACATTACTTGCTTCTGTCACCTCATCAAAGGAGGCTTGGGACCTCTTTGAGAAAATTTTTGCAGGAAAATCTCGTTCGAGACTCATGTCTCTCAAGGAGAGACAGATTTCAATTCGAAAAGGCAATGCTTCTATGTCTGACTATTTGAAGGAAATCAACAGTATCGCGGATGAAATCGCGATTGTGAGCACACCGATTGATGACACCGATCTCGTCATCCATACGCTCAATGGCCTCTCCGCAGATTTCAGGGAGGTCAGCGTCGCTATACACGCCTGGGAAACACCGATTGACTTTGCTGATCTTCATGAGAAACTGCTCGACTTTGAGTGTTTTCTCGTAAGGCAGGCCAGGCTTGACGATTCTGTTCCTACACCTACTGTTCATGTCATTACCTGGCAACGCTCGCACCAGCCTGCCTGTGCATCTCACTATCCTCAGAGCAAGTCTTCAACGCCCAGGCATCCTTCGACGCCTCACTCTACCTCGTCTGCATCACCAGGCCAGCTCTTCCATTTACCAGTACTGCGACAAGCTTGGACACACAACGAAGACCTGCACGAAACTGCACATAAACCAGGCTAGGTGCACATCTTGTGCAGGCTTCAGGCACACCTCAAGCTCCCTCTGCTGCAGCCAATCAAGGACAGTGGATCCTTGACTCGGGAGCCACTCATCATGTGACACACAATCTTCAGGACCTGTCTATTCACTCCCCATATGGAGGTGGTGATTGTTTGCAAGTCGGCGATTACTACGAACTTCCAATTGCAAACATCAGTAGTTTCTCTCTGGCAATTAAATCTAAGCCGATTGTTTTTGACAACATTTTACATGTGCCTAACATTAACCAAAATTTAATTTCCATTAAATGATTGTGCACCAAGAATAACATCTCAATCGAATTATTTCCCAACCATTTTCAGGTGAAGGATCGACGGACATGGGCGGTGCTAATCACTGGTTCAGGCCACAATGATCTTTACGACCTCTGCTTCCCGTCGAACAAACCAACCATTTTTCATGCCAGAGTTCCTAGTTCACCAGTCCTACATCATATCTTGGGTCACCCTTTGAATAAAATCTTTACTTATTTACAGTCGCATCACAAGTTAGCTTCCGATTCAGTAGCGTTTAGTACATGTACGTCTTGTCAGTGTGCCAAAAGCCACCGACTTCCATTTTCAACTCTTTCTTTGCAAAGTAATAGGCAGTTGGAAATAATTTTTTCTGATGTCTGGGCACCTGCCTGTTGTTTTCGTTCGACGGTTTTTGCTATTATGTTATCTTCGTTGATCACTTTTCAAAATACGTATGGCTTTATCCATTGAAAAATAAGTAAGATGTTTTCTCTACATTTGTCGCTTTTAAAAATGTTATTGAACAATATTTTGAAACACCTATTAAAACCTTGCATACGGACAATGGAGGAGAGTTTCTTAAACTCAAATCTTTTCTTGACAACAATGGTATTACCCACCTAACAACCCCTCCACACACTCCGGAGTTAAATGGCATGTCTGAACGATGTCATCGACACATACTTGAGACTACCAGGGCTCTACTCCACCAAAGTAACCTACCCTTATGTTTTTGGTCCTTTGCAACTCGAACTGCTATCTACCTTATCAATCGCTTACCCACTTCCACCTTGGCAATGAAAACTCCTTTTGAAATTCTTTTCTACCAAATGCCAAATTATAAGTATCTACACTCTTTTGGTTGTTTATGCTTTCCGTGGTTGCGTCCCTATACATTCGATAAACTTCAACCAAGATCAATACCGTGTATCTTTGTCGGATACTCCCTTACCCAGTTTGTGTACCTATGTCTTGATCTGAAAACAAACAAAATTTACATCTCCAGACATGTGTTTGTTGAAGATCAATTTCCTTATGACTCATTAAGTTCATCTCCCGCTTAGTCTCTTCCCTCACCCACTCAAACCTAGGTTCAACCTATTTCCCATCAACTCCTAGCTGTAGATCATGTGGCATCTCCAGCGCTGCCTGCACCAACCGCATCTACTGACACCTCTCCTCCGTCACCTCAATCACAATCCCAAACAATACCACCTGGTGATCCACTAAACCCACCTCCCTCAACTGTTCCACCATCACAACATGACCCCCCACAACGCACTCATCCCACGGTTACCCAAGCCCAAAACAATATATTCAAACCCAAAACTTTCAACGTCACCAAACATCCTCTACCTGTCACCAATGAACACCGTGCTATCACCCAAGGCCTAAAAAGACCTCATTGTCACACATCAATCTTTTCAGAATATGATGCTTTAATTCGAAATGACACTTGGTCACTTGTTCAAGCTAAAGAAGCCATAAAAGTAATTGGTTGTATGTGGATTTTTTGTACGAAGAGAAATCCTGATGGCTCGATCTCTCGCCACAAATCTCGCCTAGTAGCAAAAGGCTACAGTCGGTGTCCTGGGATTGACTACAAAGAAACTTTTTCTTCGGTTGCCAAACATCAGATGATCATAGTGATATTATCTCTGGCACTGGCAAATTCTATTACATCAGATGGATGTTAATAATGCCTTCCTCTAGAGACATCTTACCGACACTATGTACATGCAACAACCGTTGGGCTTTATCCATCTAGACTATCCAACGCATGTTTGTAAGTTCCGTAAGGCTATTTATGGTTTGAAACAAGCTCCTCGAGCATGGTATCAGGAGTTACGCAAATTTCTCCTTCGGTATGGCTTTGTGAGTTGCCACTGCGATTCCTCACTCTTTATATATCATTACAAGGATATGGTCATGTATTTTCCAGTTTACGTAGATGACTTGTTACTAACCGGGAACTCAGCCAAGGCTCTTCAATGTTTTATTGCAGATATTTCCTGCACGACCTTCTCGCTGAAAAACATGGGTACTCCTTCTTACTTTTTGGGTGTTGGACACATACCAAATGTCGATAGTTTATTCTTGTCACAGCAACGTTACATCCATGACTTACTCATTAAGTTTAAAATGGCTAACTACAATCCTTGTTCAACTCCGGTTTCCCCGTCTGCCATGTTAAAACTTGATGATGGCTCTACTGCTGCTGATGGCACGTTATACTGTAGTATTTTAGGTGCACGACAGTATGTCACACTCACGAGACTAGACCTGACCTGAGTTTTGTAATTAATAATTTGTCGCAATTCATGCACAAGCCTACTGAACTTCACTTTCAGCAGCTAAAACGTACACTTCGGTACCTAAAACACACTCATGACTTTGGACTACAACTCTATCATCCGACACACTTTCAACTTCGGGCCTTCAGTGATATGGACTGGGGAGGAAATGCTGACACCAAAACTTCCACATCTGCTTATGTTATCTATTTTGGTGGTAATCCTATCTTGTGAAGCTCGAAATGCCAACACACTATTGCCCGCTCCTCTACAAAAACGGAATACCGAGCTGTTGCCAATATTGCTGCCAAAGTAATATGGCTTCGTAATCTTCTGCTGGAATTACACGTTCAACTTCCTGACAAGCCACGAATTTGTTGTGACAACCTAGGTGCTACGTATGTGTGTTCTAATCCGATTTTTCATTCTCGTATGAAACATCTAGCCTTGGACTATCATTTTGTCAAGGAACAGATACAACAACAAGCTTTGAATGCTTATCACATTTCGACTATGGATCAGACTGCCGATGCCTTAACCAAGCCACTGTCACGTCACAAGTTCGAGAGTTTTTGCACCAAGATGAATATAGCTTCTCGTGAATTCATCTTGCGAGGGCGTAATAGGAATAAGTCAAATGTGACCGAGTCCATGCAGTTACGATAGTCCTTGATCTTAGGTATTTCTAGTAGATTAGTTTGTTACATTCATCTCTTGTATTTTATGTATTTATACGTTCATCCTGTAAGTTACAACATATACAGAAATCACCAATTTACTGATCCATATTATATTCTACATAAAAAAGGAAAAAAAAAGATATCCTAACTTAAATAAATGGTCCTTCAACTATATCATGTTTTGAATAAATAATATTCATTAATCAATGAACAAATTCTTTACTTCTAATAAGTGTTTAAGTTAATTTAAAAAGTTTAACTATTATAATAATATTATAAAACTCATTAAAGATTGAATAAAATTGAAAAATTTTAAATATTTTTAAAAAAGATTGTCCTTATTGATTTGAAGCTTAATTAAAAAAGAAAACTGTTAAATATAAATTAATTGATTTATTTTGGTTTATAAAAATTAATTAATTTACAAACACTAATAGATTACTTAATAAACTGACCAGATTTTAACAATAAGAATTATTAAAATAAATTAAAGTAAATTAACAAGTTAGACGGTTCAAAATTTTTATTGTTAAACTAGCCAAATCGGTTCCATATTATAATCATTACTTCTAACACTTTCAAAATTTGAAAAATTTTAAGAAAATTAAACCCAAAATTTTAATACTATAGTGAACACTCTTTAAAAGTAATTTACGAGTACTTTGTTGATCTACGGAATTCACCTCAGGATACACACGGTGATCATAGATGTCCAGGAAATAATTATAACTCTTTTTTTTAATACTTCTAATTCTTTGTTTTTTCGTGTAAACAAAAAGGTAACTTTCGTGTCATCACTTCAGCAATGGTTAAAAAACAAAAAGAGAGAAAAGAAGAATTCCGTTCCCGTCACTCAATTGGACACTATTTTTCAACAACTTAATTATGAGATTATGTCTAATGGAAAATGTCTCTTTCTGAGAAAGTAAGTTTTGTGTTACTCGCTAGGAAGACTTTGTCCCCCCTTATTATAAATGATAAAAGTTTCAAGAAAATAAAACAGAGAAGAACGTGTACAACTCACAAACCATACAGTTTGGAATCATAAAATTAGGAATTTGAAATTTGGGGATGACTTCATTCCTTTGAAGAATTGCAAACACAGTTGTAACTTGATAACAAGTCCTATAGGTACATCTCCTAATTAATTTTACTTAGTCAGCAACAAATTTACCCTAATTATTTAATCCCATCACAGAATTTTCAATTTAATGTCACACGCCACTGTTAGCATTCATCGAATGAACTAGACTTAATTAACAAATAGATAAATTGTTGTCGCCATATCATTTACAATTTTATATTTAAAATAATGACAATAAGATCATTAAAGTTGGCATTGAAATCAATCAGTAGTCCTAATTGAATTACACTTATAAAAGGAGGAAGTATAATCGGTAATTTCTTTCTATTTTAAAAACCATTCAAAAAATAATTGAAATAAATTTTATAAAACCGGTATATAATAGATAAGAAATAAATTTTATAAGAATAAGTAAAAATAAAATATTTTATTGAAATAAAAATATACTAATGTCTATTATTATATAATAAACTAATAATACATAAATATGAGTTTAATATAAAACTTAAAATAACAATAACAATAAAAATCAAAATTATATTTATAAAGGAGGTTGTGTCTTATCATCGTCAAAAGTTCCAAATTCTCTAAAAATATTTAAAAACTCGTAAACTACGTTTTTATCCAAAGTATTTGCGTCAACTTCTTCTACTACTTTCAAATAAATTACAAATTAGTAACTCAATTGTAAACTTGTAAAACATTATACTTTTAGCTTAAATATAATCAAATTAAAAGATATGAATTGACCATCAAAATGTTTAAACTAAAAATATTACACTCAAATGTAGGACAGGATACTATGTTTCAAGTTCAGTTCATTCGTAATTTT
>JAOSBL010165877.1:0-11242 GCA_027568915.1 Erythroxylum roraimae
ATGAACCATACAAATCTACTCAAATCTCAAAGTCATCAAAACCCATCAATTTCTTTTCTAATCAATTTCCTTAAGGCACAAAAACATCTATTATATAATTCATATACAAAAACTCTCATTTAAATTCATTTTAATATTTCTAATTTCCACTAAAGGTTCGGGGTCCAACAATTTCATCAGCTCCATAACACCAATAATAACTAGAAATGCTCATTTGAGTCCAAAGAACACTTACGTTGATTAGAGATTTGGGTTAGGGTTTTTGTTTTGCAATTAGCGCTTTGGTGCTTCCTCACTTCCTACACCAAAATCAACCACTAATACACATACACTCCCATTAGTAAATCACTATAAACATCATACTTCAGCCAAAGAATGATTAACACAAACCTGGGTAAGTTTTAGAATATGGTGGCAATAAGTGAATTTGGTGGTATAGAAATGTCGGTCTTGATGAGAAGATGATGGATCTAATGTTGGATTCTTGATTTCACCTTTTGTTTGCTTGATTTTAAGCAAAGAAACTTAAAAACTTTGAGAGAGAAAGGAGTGCTTTCGTTCATGCAAGAAGAAAGAGAGGAGTGTCTTTCTTTGATTAAAGAGAAATTGCTAAAAATTTATTTTAAAAGCAGAAAGACCATTTTGCCCTTAGAAGGTCATTTAACCCTAATGTGATTTGAAACTTCAGGGTTGGGTTTTTAAACATCCCGCTCAACATTTTCATGCATTCTAACTCATATTTAAGAGATTATGGAGTGTTGGTTCAATTTTGAGGATTTTAGGACTTTCGGTTAATAAATCGGGTTACCCAATATTGTCACTGTCGCCTGAAACAACTATTTTAGGGTACAAATTTTTTTTTTTAGGACTTCATTAGATCATCCTAAGGAAAGTTTTGGGGTTTATATATTACATTGTTAATAAATAAGGTTTAACTTTAGAATAATCAAATAAGGTTATTAAATCCATGATTGAGTGGATTTTCATGCATTTGACTTGAAATAAAAAAGGTATTCGTAGTTTTGGCATCTCATTTGGTATATTTATTGTTTGATATCACATGATTATCACTCTAATTGACCTTTTCTTTTTGATCTATTCTCAAATAAAGTTAGTTGATAATGTTTTCAGCACTAATATATGATAATAAGTATATGAATATGGATTTTTGCTTTTATAAATGTTGCTTATCACATATTGTATACTAATATAAAAGAATGTGAGGATAACATACAAGTATATCCTTTGTGTTTATGGATTCATTTGTACTAATCAGAATGTAGTCACTACAGTGGCCTTTTAAGTTAGGATTTGAATTTTTTTACTTGCATGTTTGGTGATGTCTCTTATTTTGTGAGTGGTTATTCTACCCATAGGTGTTGGCCTTATATGAGACTTTGAGATATGCATAAAGGCATAAGGTAGAGGAAAGCTAATGCTTAAGTGATATATTTACACATAGGTGGTAGAATCATAAAAGTTAATGGTGTATAATCTGGTCGCATTTATATGGACGTCTTATATGCATGTATTATGTATTCAGCACATAATTGTTTCATGATATGTGTGATAACAATACAAATACTGCTTTGTGGCTTTGAGTATCGATGTTAAAATTATAAAAGTTTATAGTCATCTTCTCTGTAAATAATATCAGTGTCACAATTGAAACCCTCACTAATTTTAGTTTTAAGAAATGGAAGCAAGAAGTGGAATTTAAGGTGGAGATGACAAATATCAACATGGCTATAGTTAAGGATAGGCCATCAACACCTATATCTATAAGTTTGGAGGCTGAGAGAGCAACATATACAGCCTGGGAAAGGTCAAACAGGATGTGTTATTTGACCATAAAGAGATCCATACTAGACCATTTGCTAAGTAGACTTCTAGAAATGAACATAGCAAGGGATTTCCTCAATACTGTCTTATAGAGATATAAGGTATCTTCTAATGATCAAATAGGTACAGTATTAAAGGAATTATACTTTATGAGATATACAGGAGCAAAGGGAGTACATAATTAGGATGATCCAACTTCAGACTAAGCTAAGGGCGTTAAATATTTATATTCTTGATGCTTGTATAGTTCACCAAGCTTTGAGTAAACTTCTACCAAAGTTTGGTATTCTAGTTACCATATGCAATTCTCATGATGAAGCTTAGGACATAATCCATTGATTACCTATTGCGTTGTTGAAGAAAAGAAGCTGAATATAGCTCTTACAACTTTAATAGAAACCAAGGAGAAGGAAAAGGTAAATCCCCCAGAAAGTTAAAGATAAGAAACCTAAATTTCCTCTACATATAGATACTGGTCAATCTAGTGTTGCTAGAGGTCTTGCGGATATTGTAAAGAGAATGAGTTTAAGGTGTTTCTTCTATAAGAAGAAGGGACATAAGAAGTTGGAATGCTATAAATATAAAACCTAGAAAGAAAGGTAAGAGCTATCAAGGATTCACACAAAAGAGAAACCTAAATAGGGAGGAGGAAAAATTGATGGTTGGCAATAACAAAGAAGTAATGTAATCTCTATATGGGATGTTTGTTTGAACCTAGATATATGGTTCAAGCTTGTATTAAATGACACATTATATATACCATCTTTTAGATGGAATTTAATTTATGTATCTATTTTAGATAAAGAAGGATATAGTTTTGTAATTTAAAATTTTATTGTAAAGTTATCTTTTAATGTAAAAACATATTGGTACTATCTTCTTGTAAAATAGCTTATATAGAATGTATCTTTCCCCTAATGATATATATGCTTCTTGATATATTTTAAAATAGGTCATTAGAAAGAGAACCTTGATAAAAGAGAAGTTACACACGTTGTGGTATAAAAGGTTGGGTCACATTTCTAGAGATTAGTTAAGGATAACATTCTCCCAACTATAGATTATGATGATTTAGAAACATATGTTGACAGTTGTAGGAGTAAGTTGACCAAAATAAAGAAAAAGGGGTCAACTATTGCTCATTATAACTCATACATATGGATATATGTGAACCTTACAAAGTTAAATTATGTAATTCAAGATATTGTCTAACATTTATTGATGACTATTCCCATTATAGATATATGTTCTTGCTTAAAGACAAGTCTGAATTTCTTAAAAAAGAATTAAGATCTTTAAGGCTAAAGTTGAGAACCAACGAGAAAGGTTAACTAAAATTGTTAAATCTGATCATGGAGTTGAATATTATGACAGATATGGGGTTTCAGGACAACAAAATGGTATGTTTGCCAAGTATATAGAATCATGTCGAATAGTGGCTCAGTTCACTATGCCAAGGAGTCTTGACCAAAACAGTGTGGTTAAAAAGCAGAATCACATCTTAAAGAACTTAATGAAGTCAATGCAAAGCAAGACTAACTTACCTTATTACCATTAGGATGAAGTCATAAAGACTACCTAATATATACTTAATAGAGTCCCAAGCAAATTAGTTTTTAAAACGCCTTTTGAAATTTGGAAGGGGTGGAAGCCTAGTCTCACTCATCTTTATGTATGGGGTTGCCCTGTAGAGATACATTTGTACAATCCTTATGAAGAAAAGTTGCATTCTTGTTCCACTTGTTTTTCTTTATAGATATCTCAACCACTCTAAATGGTACAAATTTTACTATAAAGGTGGAAGATTTAGAGTTGTGGAATTACAAACAATTAAGTTTATAAAGCATAATGTCCATGATGAGGGTGGTCTATCTCATCCTGATGAGGGTGGTCATAGATGATAGAAGTATGGTTACCACAGTTATTTTATGTCCATCACTCATATAGTCAGAACCAGTGGATCAAAGTCTCAATACCATACCTGTACAAGGACAAGAACCCATACCTTTACAAAATAAGGTTCCTAAGGTACAAATGCATATTAAACTAGTTCATTTAAGAGGATTCACTAGGGTGAGAAGACTTGCAACCTCATTTGATTATGTAGTCTATTTAGGTAGGTGAACAAGATTATTATGTTAGACATGTAGTATATACAATTACTTTTACAAAAGCTCTTTCTATACCTTATGTAAATTTGTGGTAAGATACAACTAGGGATAAGATGCAATACATAAAGCATAATAAGGTATGGGAGATTGTGGATTTACCTCTTAACTGCAAACTTATTCGCTGTAAATGGATTTATAAGACCAAAAAAAACTTTTAAAGTTGAGTGGTTTAAAACTTGGTTGGTTGCCAGAGGGTTCATCTAGAGAGAAGGCATCGACTTTAATGTTACTTTTTCTCTTGTATCCTCTAAAGATGCATTTAGAGTTATTGTGGCAATAGTAGCTCGTTATGATATGAATCTACATTAGATGAATGTTAAAACTGTTTTCATGAATGGACACCTTTGTTAAGAGTTTTATATGGAACAACCTGAAGGATTTTAGGATGAAGACAAAGTTGTCATAGTTTGTAACCAGAGAAAATCTATATAGGGTTCGAAACAAGCCTCCAGATAATGGTACCTAAAGTTTGAAGAGGTTGTTATCTCATATATAGATTATAGTTATTTATTGGACCTATGATAGGAGGCCCAATAAGGTTACTATAGGTAGCTCCTAAAGTCTCCTACTGTCTGCTTAAGTTCGTGGACGTTCAATTTTTCTGACCCGTTAAGATGCTCGAACATTAAGAAAGGCACAAAAATGACGTTAACGACATAAAGATACAATTTTCATAAAGGTTGATTGAAACTTTCAGGAGCTTGTTCATACATTGAGGAGCTTGTTCATGTAGTTCAACAGCTTATTCACCGTCCAATGGATAGAAAAACTGGTATTTTCCTTATTTTCTCCGTTAATTCAAGTTCATAGTTGACCTTGGATCTATAATTAAAGTTTGTGTTATGACTAACAATAACATTATTTGGAGTTTTGTAATAATCACTCATATAGTGTGAATGCACTTTGGATCTTTTGAACTTTTAATTCTTTTAGTATAATTATTTAATTTTAAAAAGCATGTGAAAAGCAATTATATGTTGAAATTTTTTTATATCTAATCAATTTTATTATTGACATTAATAAATATTACTTATTCCTCTGAAGAAGAAAGAAAAAATTCAAATTTCACAAAAGCTGTTTTTGTTTCCACGTATATAAAAAAACAACTTAAATTTTAACATAAAAAACAACAATAACAATACTCATTGAGAGACCTGCTAAAATGCAGGGTTTGGAGAGGTCCAGTAGTATATAGTCTTATTCCCATCTAATAGAGAGGTTATTTAAGAAGGTTTTAACATAAAGAAAGGCTTAAAAGATTATTTTCATTTATGATAGCAGAATAGATATAATGTTAGTTCTCTTTGTTATACCTATTTTAGATTTTTAAAAAAAAGAAAGCTGTGATCAAGTAGTATTTTTGAAACGCAACATTTAATGTGTCCATTTCGCAACAATGTACACATCAACATAATCATTAAAGATGAAGAAGAATGAACAATCTTCATATTGGTGTGCCACTAACTTAGATTGCCTATATATGTCATTTTAATTGCTCTATCCCTTTATTCTTCCTAAGTAGTACTTGAAAATATCTTTCTAGCAGCATCTATATTAGTTTCTTCATTTTTCTGTAATACGAAACAGTTGTAACTATTTAAGTAAAAAAAATTGACTGCTTTCAATATCTTTTCATTATTTTTATGCCTATGAAATTAGTTATTATAATTATAAAGTGTTCTGTTAAAATATATATGTATTGATTTCTGCATTATTTTTCGTTATTTTCAATTAATGTTTCTTTCTAATACTTATTATTTAGCAATCATAATTATTTTCAAAGATGTCTCATGTAATTATTACCATTAATATGCATTTCAGGTGTTTCATAGAATTATGATATTTCTATATATGAATATTATTTACATAGGACCAAATAACTCAATGATTACATCACATTAGAAAATAAATACTCCTTTTCAGATTCTTTTTATTTCTCAAATTTACAACCTTCAGAAGACTTAACTCATCTTTCTCACATGAAAAAAAAAAATGATCTCTAACTAGCTTAACATAGATATTTTTTTTTATGAGGACATACTAAAATTTGTACTAAATACAGTTGTATGCACAAGTTATTAACAAACAAAATATTTTTAATATGAATTTTGTACGGATGATAACTTTGACTTATTAATATTTTTAATGCATGTACTCATTATAAAAAAAATTACTTGGGTTTAGTCATAAATCCTTGTGCATAAACACTAGCTTTTATTGTAAATTATTTTTACTTTGCCTTAGGTAATTACATATGATGTATTAATAGACTTGTTTTTGAAATTACACCACTAAATTATGTCATTCTTAAATAATATGATGGTAATACCTCTATTTGAACATATTATTCGTAAAATTATTTTGACCTTAATAATTTCATCTATGTATTCTATTCGATTCACTTAATTGTTAAAGAGTCTCAAAAGTCATAAAGTAGCCTGTAGCTAGAATAGAATGGTAAAGAGGGAACTGGAATTGTTCTTAGCTGGTATATTTATAGCGCCTTTACATTACTTACTCCTACTCCTACAAGATTTGTAAGTTATAACCTTAAAATCTACCTGTAACGACCTGAAATGCTTGACAGCTTTAAAAATGGACTGTAAGTACAAGTAGTTGTTTCCTTGAAGCTTGAGCTAATTAACTATGAATATGGTCTAGTGATCATACGAAAAGCTGAATGCTGCTACAAAAAGAATGAGACCAAAAGGAATGAAAAATAATAAACAATCACATTAATTATACAACAGATTCCACTATTCGATGAACCTTCCCATCTCAGGACCTTGTAATTAAGGAACATAATAAATGGCTTTATCCACATACATATTGATCTCAAGGTAATTAAACAGCATTCACCAAGCAAGTGGCTGCTGGCAATCAAATAAGTAGAAAAATTATTGAATCATATGACTGAAATAAAGATGACGTATGTACAGCTTTAGCATTTCTTCGAGTTAAAAGAATTGTTGTAGTAAGATACTTGCGAAATCACTCTTGCATTATTATCTTGCTGTCTGTGGGACGTCAACTTAGAGTTGAAAGAGCCATATCTTCCTTGCCTGTTTTTCCTTCTTGGTTGACATGATTTTGGGATAAAAACACCTGTACCTCTTCTGCAATTCTGCTGATGCATAAATGAAGATTGTGCAGCTCGATAATGTGGTCCAGAGAATGCCTGCAAAATCGAACAGCGTCCAAGTTCCAACTACTGTTTTAGCAGCTATAAAAGCAATGGATAGTCGAGCGGGCTATAACCTGGAAAGAAACTGAAGGACAACTTGCAACTCGATCTTCATCATCATCCATGACGAGAAGAGAAATCTGTCTGCTTAATTCGGCAAAGAACAAATCGTCTTCTAACTCCAAACTCACTTCCATAGCAATAGACCACCTGCTAAACACACACCAGTCTCTCTTTTTATGCGAAGAAGTTGCTTATTAGACACAGAAACAGATAGTTCTTAAAGTTTCAGTCTTTTTCATAAAGTTCCTCTGGTTTTCTTTTCCCTCTTTTCCTTTCATTGACATGGAGATGTAGAGGTTATAAATAGAGGAAAAGCTAGAGACGCGGATGAGTTAAGAAGAAGAGACTGCATGTGGGTTGGTGGGGTCTAATTGGGCAGTTGGCCAATCTGGCCAATACCCACAAGAATCCGAAGTGGTGTTTTATGCTTTTTCTGTGATATTATCCAGTTGTTGAAATAGATGGGGAAGGGAGAGGAGAGGCAATGCAACAACGTCACACACTTGGATATCTAATCTAAGATAGCCTCAATATCTCTAACATTTGCACTTGGCTGTAAGCGTGTGTGGTGTCTTGCTCTCTCCTTCAAAAGCACTCATGTATTTATGTATACATCAATCAGGGAACAGGGTATGGTTTAGAATTCATAGTCCAGAATCCACTGGATAGACATATTGATGGAAGATGAATCTATTTGAATCCGTAAATCTTATCTGACCGGGTACTGCAGTCGTATATTATTGAAATTAAGCTACAAGCCCAGTAAAACTAGTTAAAATATGAAAGCTTTTGGTCCGGCTCTCTGAATTGGGGGCTTGTACATAGTTATTGGTCTTAGACAGCACTCCACATGAACTGATGTTGCTTTCAAGTTTTGGGATCTTTAGTTTATTTACAACATTGGAAACTGTGGGTCCCAGGTGTATTTAAATTACTCATATGAAATGGCATATTGGTTTGCTGGTGGCAAGTGCAACCTACCAAAGTATCCTAATCTCTTGGACTTACCGATTTTTTGGTTACTACTTGCTAGCACCCCAACTGTGATGATTTTCTCACATTCAAGGCATGTATAATAATTACAACATAATCCCATGTATGAGCTGCCTGCTCCTAAAACTTTCTTTAGGTTGCCTATCTAAAGCCTTCTTAATCAACTTTTGAAACTAGAAGCAGCACAATACAAGGAATGAGCAATTTAGCTTCTGATGTCCGAGGATTGCAATTGAAATTGGTATGAATCTGCCTCGCTTTTGACGTTGTTATTTGTTGATGAGGAAAAGGACATTTGACGTAAACAAATGTGGAAATTGGGATTAGATGGATATGATAAAAATGAAAGCCGCTATTCTTATTAGTGGTCTGCACGTTATATAAGCCTCACTATACATAAACCTAATCTGCTTAAAATCTTTGTTGATAACACCATATCACCATGGTGACCAAGTCACAGTCGAACTGATTTTTTTTTTAAGTAAAAGAATTAAATTATGATTGTGAATGTCTTTAAAACAGAAGGAGAGCAACCAAAGAAACGTCATTAGCCTACAAAGCAATTGTTACAAGGACTAGCCCCCAAAAGCCATTGAAGATTTTGCCACGCACGAGTACATGGTCTTCGTTTTAGACGAAAGGTTTTTACAAGTAAATTTTACGTGCGGCATCCAAATTTATGCTCCACCAGGCGTATCCATATCCATAGAGAATCTACTTAGGTTTGATCTGGTCATCTCTTCCAAAACTGGAGATGCCTGCATGTACAGTACAGATTCTTTCCTCCGTGTGTAACATTTGCTTTAGTCAAGGATATAGAAATTTAAACATACTTCAACTTTTTGAGCGACCTTTTAGATTTATTCAATCTTTGAAAAGATATCAATTTCTATCCTATTTGAATTAATTTTCAGTTAATGTTTTCAATTCTTTTTCAACCTCTTTTCTGTTTCTTTTGTATATACTTTGATTCCTTGTGTTAAGATTAAAAGTTTTTTCTTTTGACAAATAAAAATGAGCTTCATTAATAAAGAGTTACAATACGTCTGCAAAACATACATAGGAGGTTATCCTTTCCACAACATTGTTGCATTACTCCTAAGCCAAGAAATTAGAATAGTGTATATGGCAAGTAATAGTACAAGGAAGGGAGGAGTTTCAAGCTACATCTCTCAGCACAAATATTGTTAGGAAGCCATGGATTCATGCATTACATACATTGCAAGGCAACGGAAGTGTCGGAATCAAAATTCCAACCCCTTGACATCCCTAGAAAGTCCAGAATCTATGTGCATGTACAAACAGATTATAAGAATATGAAATTACAGCATATGTACCTTGCAAATACTCCTCTTTTCTTGAATTTTCTCCTTGTTTGGGTTGTACCTTCCTTGGCCTCCAGAGAGCATGCAAAGATGAAGAAAAATTAGTGTGTAAGGGTGGTCAGAGCACTAAATAAGATGAGTTCAAGTAGATGCTCTAATGAGAGTTAGATCAAGACGAAGTTTCATGAAATTAATCTCGTGCAACAATTGCTTAAGATTGCATGAATAAATCTCAAGATCACTCCTGTCAACCTCTAGAACTCTTCTAGACCCTTAGTCTCTCTATTGAGTGTGTTTTATGGCTAAAAATTCGTGTGTGCATAAGTGAAGAACTCACTTATGTACCACCTATCATTTAAGTCAATCACAATCGTGACCTATATATAAGCCACGATCGTGGCTTGCTTAATTGACATCAATGCACACTTTTTTTTCATCCAATCTTTTATGCGTGTGACCTTAAGTTCCTAGTTATTTTAGTCATTTGAATTAACTCTTAATCTGAGCAAATTATGAAGGGTTTCATGATGCCAATTTACCAGAATGTAAGTGGATTAACACTTGAACTTTTCGATAGTTAATTATCCGACTTACAAACCTTTTCATAATCAATTACCGTGCAATTTGTCCCTTCACTATCTTATAACCCACTTGGTTCGGAGTATAGGTTATGCGTCAACTCCCACTAGACTGACTATGTCAGATCTAGTCCAAGTGATGTTAGTTCTTGTCCTGGGATTCAATTACTCTATGTGTCATTAAAGAGTCTCTTCATGACACATAATTGCTCTGGCTAGAGATTCCCGAGTAATGACCCTGACAAGAGGTTGTGGGTATCATCTCCTTCTATCAAGAGTAGTGAATCCTTTATTGGCTACCTAATTACCTTCGAATATCAATAGATGTACCCAATCACCACTATATTAGCAACCTCATCTTGAGGCAACAAGGAATGGTGTCAAAGATTAGGATCAGTATCCAAGATATCCTTGAGAATCTCAAGTCTAAGGATATTTGCACCATTGCTTTGATGAGATTAGTTAATGACATTTGATAGATCATCCATATGATAATCTCATAGCGGGTCATCCGATTTACTTACTTCTCTTAGCAAACATCCACATGTTAACTATAAACATCTCATGCTTATAGTTTATGATATCTACTGCTTGATCAAATCAAGGAGTATAACATGTGTTAGTCTATCTGGATTAACAATGTCCTGTCTCATTAATCTTATGACTAGGGATAATTTAGATACTAACATAATTGTACATGATAAGAATCTCATTATTATGATCTCATCATGATTTCCTTCATGTTATGTTTTGTATCATGGACCTCTAATGAGACATTGGTTCCTTGGCTTAAGCAATAGCCCCATTGTTGTCACGATATAATAGTATCGGGTCTAAAATGCTCAAAACCACTCCAAGTTCTATAACGAACTTTTTGATCCAAATAGCTTCTTTTGCCGCTTCCACAACTGAAATGTACTCTGACTCAGTCATTGAATCTGCAATCGTCTCTTTTTTGGAACTCTTCCAACTGACTGCTCCACCATTCAGTGTGAAAACATAACCTGACTGGGATTTGGAGTCATCCTGGTCAGATTGAAAACTGGCATCTGTATGCCCGCTCACTACGAGATCTCCATCTCCATA
>JAOSBL010166007.1:0-11230 GCA_027568915.1 Erythroxylum roraimae
AAGAAAAAGAATAATAATGATAATAAGAAGTTTAAATAAAAGTATCAAGGAGGAAATGCATATGTTTTGCAAAGTTACTCATTATTAGTTTTTCCTATTAAAGTTGTAATGAAAGGGTTACTTGAGTATAATATGAATGAGGGAGATGTAGTTCTTAAGGTTCACTCCCTATGGTTACAAAGTCTTGTTTATTATCAACTTTTGTGAGTGATATATGCTTGATGTGTTTTGTAGTGTGAGAGCGTGAATTTGAGCTGTGGAATATAATTGTTGTATTCATTATAGCTGACGGCACCCAATTTTGAATGAATGTTAACTTGGGTACTTAATGTTTCTTTGAGTGTTTCTTATGCTTCATTAGCTTGATGGCTTTCATGCTACTTTACTAAAACACATCTCACCTTGTCTTTAACCACATTACAACCTTAGAAAAGTCTTTTGATTCATGATTATGCATGTGACTTTTAGTGGTGGAGAAATGAAATGATATACAAAGTTGTGGAATGTTATGATCATGAATGGTGTGTAAGTGTACCTATGGATATATCTTATTTAAACACATCTTGCTCAAGTCTACCTCTAGATTGCTCATTTTCTAAGGGTGATGAATGTTGGCTGATCATGAGTAGAAGCATTGAATGTTGAGTTCTTGCTATTGTTTTTGAAAGTTATTCATCTTTACTTATGATTGTCTATTATTATGAAATATGGAAAATGAGTAAGTATTTTGATTTGTGACTTTGATTTTGATGATTTGCCTAAGGACGGTCAAAAGCTAAGTGTGGGGGAACTTGATATGTGCTTAATTATTGATACATTTGATCTATGACAATTAGTGATTAATGTTTTAGAATGCTTAAGACACTCACTTTAGCTCATATTTGATTTTAGGTACAATTTGAAAATATAGTAACTAAAGTGAGCCAAAAGCATACTAATTGAGCCATCTTCTCGATTTTCATACTCTATTGTCTTCATGGAACAAGAAGAAGAAGAGTATTAAAGGAAGAAGAGGCAAGATAGAGCATAAAAATGGAGAATGAAGCATTGTGGCTCACGATTATAAAACCAAATTGTCATGGCCGCGAGCATTAACTCATGACCATGACATGGTGTCTCACACCTATGCAATGTGTCTTACGGTCATGAGACACAACTCATAGTGGTGAGACACTTCTCACACCTATATGAAGTCATTCACGAGAGTGAGAAGGGCCAGCTATCCACTTTTAACCTAGCGCTTTACTATATAAAGAATGTTTGTGATGATAGAGAGGGAGTTAGAGACAGTGACAGATATAATAGGTTTTCTCCATTTCTCTATTCAATTTTCAACAAGACAAGCGATTCTTATGGCCATTCTTCTTGGATATTAATGGAGAAGATGGAGGGCTAACTTTCTAACATCAGTTTGAAGGTGAAGTCGATGCCTAGGTCATGGTTAAGCTTATCTCATCTTGTTTAATATTGAATCTCTCCTTTCAAATTGTTATCGTTGTTTAATGTTAAATGAATTGGGTTTTGTAAAGATGATCTTAATGCATTCATTGGATTGTTTTATTACAAACCCATTGATAAAATGTTAAATATAATTCATAATTTTTATATTTGATGTTCGTTAGTAGCTATTAATTGTCTTAAATCGTTACGAACAATGTAACTTATCACTTTGCTAAGATTAAACTGAAGAACCAAATTTCAAACCATTCATCACTTTGCTGAGATTAAATCCTGGTTTTTCCTTAGGTCGTAGTTAATTAAGAAGAGCTCGTTAATTAATCCAATCTATCGGGAAACCTAGAATAAGCTCTCTAAATTTATTTGAACAACTGCATTATAAGTGAGAAAAATAATCCAATCTAAGCAATATTCACACAAGCTCAGATTATTTAACTTATGTTACGTTATTCCTAATGATTTAATATCGTTAGTTTCCACATATGACCTTTAACAATACTATTATGTACCGCATTCAAGTTCTAGCAATGGGTCTTCATGAAAATAATTTAATAGAGTATCAAAAGCATTATTACACAATAACCAATTATTAATCTCAAGATAACGTAAGCAATCCAAAAAAAGGGAAAGAAAGCAATACACAATGACACTATGTTTAATATGCTCCTTGGTGTTGATTGCAACTCCAAATCATTGTTGGGAAGGTTACCCCTCCATCTTCTCCATTAATCTCTAAGAAAGATCCATGAATAGCCTCTGAAATGTGTAAAACTGAAGAGAGAACGAAAAAAAGTCATGTTTGTGCCTAAGAATGAGTCTGCCATCATAAAAACCTTGCTTTTATAGTAAAAAACTAGGTTTACACTGGACAGGTGGCAAGTTCACGGATGTGACCTGGTATATTATGCCCGTTAGCATGTGTCATGGTGGCACCCATGACAATTTTTTCATAGGAATGATACTAATATCACAACCATGAAAATTTTGTCATGGCCGTGAGACACCTTCCATAGCCATGACACTTACATCTTTCCATTTCTTTTGGTATTTTCTTGCTTCTTCTTCATTCTAACCATTCTCCTTCTTGCTCTATGAAGCCAATTGAGTGTGAATCTCAAGAAGATGGCTCAATGAGTATGCTTTGGCTCACTTTAGCTATTATGCTTCCAATTTGTACCTAAGATCAAATATGAACTAAAGTAAGTGTCTTAAGCATTTTAAAGCATTAATCACTAAGTGTTAAGGATTAAATGTATCAACAATTAAGCACATATCAAGTTACCTCATACTTGGCTTTTGACTATCCTCGGGAAAATCATCAAAACCAAAGTCACAAACCAAAACACTTACTCATTTTCCATATTTCCCAAGAATACATAATTATAAGCAAAGATGATTAACTTTCAAAAACCATAGCAGACTCAACATTCAATGCTTCTACTCATGATCAATTAACATTCATCACCTTTAGAAAATGAGCAATCTAGAGGTAAACTTGGACAAAATGTGTTTAAATATGGTAAATTCATGGATACACTCAAATACCATTCATGATTAAGACATTCTATGACTTTGCATATCATTTCATTTCTCCACCACTAAAGTTCACATGCATAATCATGAATCAAAGGAATTTTCTAAGGTTGTAATGTTGGTTAGGGTAAGATGAGATGTATTTGGGTAATGTAGCATAAAAGCCATCAAGTTAGTAAAGAAAAAGTAACACTCAATGAAGCATCAAGCGCATATGCTAACATTCATTCAAAACTGGGTATCATCAGCTATGATGAATGCAATAACTATGTTTCCTAGCTCAAATTTAAACTCTCACATCACAAACCACATGAAGCATAACCAACTAAAAGGAATCACTCATACAATTGATGATAATACATTGAAACTACAAGAAGTTATCCTTCAAGGCCACGTCTACCTCATATGCATCATATTCAAATTACCCATGCATGTATCAAATGAATCCCTTTAGACTATAAAATCATCCATAAAGACCTCAATAATATGCCCAACATACTCGGAGAAAATACTTACCATGTATCTTTGAAAGGTGGTTGGGGCATTGCAAAGTCCAAACAACATCCTTCCATAGGTAAATGTACCAAATAGGCATGTGAAGGTTGTTTACACCTGATCCTCTAGAGCAATCAAAATTTGGTTATAACCTAAATGCCCATTAAGAAAATTGTAGTGACATTGTCCTGCATGTCGTTCAAGCATCTGATCAACAAGTGAGAGTGGAAAGTGACCCTTATGTGTAGCAGCATTTAACTTCCTATAATTAATGCATACTTGCCATCCATTTTGAATCCTTGTAGGGAAAAACTCCTTTGTCTTATTTTTCACCACTGTAATCCCAATTTTCTATGGTCCCACTTGGACTGGACTCACCCATTTACTATCCAAAATTGGATAGATTATTTTAACATCAAACAACTTCAAGATCTCTGTCTTTACCACTTCCATCATCGGAGGATTCAATTTTTTTGTGATTCCCTTGATGGTTTGGATCCTTCTTCCAAAAGAATTCGGTGCATACATGTCGAAAGGCTAATACCCTTAATGTCAGCTATGGTCCACCCTACAACTGTGATGTGGTCTTTAAGCACTCGAATGAGCTTTTCCTCTTGAAACTTATTTACGTTCCTTACAATGATTACCAAAAGTGTTTCTCCCTCTCCAAAAAACACATATTTCAAGTGCTCGGGTAATTGCTTCAGTTCAAATATCGTATGAGATATTGGCAATTCAATACTTAGAAACACATACCTTTTTGGCATCAGTTGCAGTGATTGCAATGCTAGAACAATTTCTTCCATCTCATCTGTAATGAATAAGTTAGAATTTTTTTAAGTGTTTTCTTACAAAGAATGACTTCTAACCCATCTTTACCTTTCATATCAAAAACTTCTTGAGACAAGCAATACCATAACATTAATTGATAAAACATAATGAACATAATTAGGGTATCTCATAGCTTCAAAAATATTAAAGCGAACAATTTCACCATCAAACTCCATAGTCAATGTTCCTACATCCATATCAATCTTTGTTTATGATTTCTTTATAAATAATTGACCTAAAAGAATAAGTGCAGAATTAGACGAAGGTCCTACCTCCTTGTTTAAAACATAAAAGTTAGCTGAGAAAACCAATTCGTTAACCTACACTAAAACATCCTCTACAACCCCTTTTAATAAGTGTTAGATCTATCAGCCAATTGAATTATAAAACGTGTTTCTTTCAAAGATCCCAAATTCAAAGAAGTGTAAATGGAATATGGCATGACATTAATTGAAGCTCCCATATCTAATATTGCCTTCTCAAATCTAGTACCACTTTGGGGGAAGCTTTCTTTGAATGACCATAGACACATTTTCACCACACTTACATTCTCATCTCCTCTCAGTTTCCTTTTGGAAGCGCATAATTCCTTGAGAAATTTGGCATATCAAGGAACTTGCTTTATGGCATCAATTAAAGGTATATTCACCTTTACCTTTTTGAAAATTTCCAAAATGTCCTTATCTTGCTCTTTCTTCTTCGATTTAGCAAACTTGCTAGGAAAAGGAGGTAGAGTTTAAGTAAAATTTTTAATCGCAAGAGATTGAGAATTTACCTTAGTTCCCTTTTCATCTTCTTTTAGAGACACTTCAAGTTCCCTTTCATATTCTTCATCATCACCAACAACAGAGTCTTATATGGTGCCTTTATTTCTTTAGCTTGTTTCTCTTTTACAAGGAGTGAAGAATCAGAGGGTGATAGAGCAAGCAATTTCTGAAATGTTGATAGCTCATCTTTAGTGTTCACTAATAATTTGTCTGTAAAGCCCTATGAGGAATGTTACTGTTTAAGTTATTGCTTGATTACCTTTAGCTGTTATACACATTTAAATTGCTTAGATCCTTTTAATGCACAATTTGCCCCTCTCCTACAAGCTTCAAGGAATCATGGATCATAAGCCAGATAATTATTAAATCAAAATGGATGGAAGCTAGCAGTTCTCTAGAATATGTTCTAGATTTTAATGCGGGTGTGGTCTAAAGATGATCTTGAAATATAATATAGCTATTGGGAAAATGAACTAGCCATTTGGCATTCACCAATGCTTGATCCCGTTTCATTTGGATGCACCATCTAGAAGATTGTTTATTGGACCATGTAAATTTATAGCCTTGTACTTCGAATTAGTCACTCACAATTTGTCTATACAATGCCTGAAATCCTCTGAATAGCTACGAAGGTTGCAGTTTCAGCGTCCAACTTATAAAAAATGGTGTTGTTCATTTTGCAGACTTTACAATTTATAGCCTTCAAAATATCGCAAGTGCACAGGTCGTGATTTGTAGTATGTGAAGAGTTGATCCCACGAGGAAGTTGAACTAATCTAATCCTATGTTATCTAAGGTTAAGAAATTTGATAAATTGAAAATAAAAATTGCAAAGAAAAGTAAATGCGAAAAGGTGATTATCAAGAAATTAATTCACAAGTTTAACACAAAAAGAAACTGAAATCGAGCAACATAAACATCACAATGGAAATTAACCAATAAGAGTTACCAAATTATGAGAGAGGGAATTTTACATATCATCAATGCTAATCTAGTCATTTGTGCGTTATTGTAGTGTCGGTTCTAAACTATTGTAGGGTGGATTACTCTCTCTCAAATTATAATCATTAAACCCTAAATCATAAACCTTAATTGAATTACGGAATTTGCAATCTCTTAATTAACAAAAAACCCACAACTATAATTAGATCTTAAGCCCTCTAATAAACAATCGAGTCTCATAGGGGATCTCTCTCCATATAATAACCGATTAGAATGATTGCGTGGTCTATTGGATCATCTAACTCTCATTAACCCGATCCAATCATTTTGCATTCGACTCACCCTCTCGATTTGTTATCGAAGCATGAAGATACAACAATCAATTACAACACCCAATCAAAATGACACAAAAGCAGCTAGATTAACATTAAATCAAGGTAAAATCCTGAAAGAAAGTTAGAACATCCAAATCCATAAACATATTTGTATTCATTTTAACAATTAAGAAAATGGAAACAAGATGAAAGAAATACACGTGGAATGAGCATCAAGATGCCTCGGGAAAGTAGCAGTCGCGAAGACTGCTTCTTTCTCATCTTTTCCTCTTTCTCTCTATTCTTTTTCTCTCCTCTTGGAGTGTTTCCTAATGTGGCAGATTCGAGGCTCTCTTTAGGGTTTCATCCTTAAGCCTTTTATAGGCTTTTCCAATTAGGGAAACTCTAAGGTCTTTTCGGGTTCGAAAGGTCCAAAAATTCCCTCGAAAACTTAAAATTGGAAACATCCCTGTGTATGTCCGCTCGCAGCTTTTTGGCCTTCTATCATGATCATGGTAGATTATGCCACGATCATGGCACCTCCATCACCCTTCTATTGATCTTGGCCCTGGGTTAGCCCCTGAGTCTTCTCCGAATCTTCTCCGTTTTTCACTCTTTGCCATCGTGGCACCTCCATCATCCTTCTATTGATCGTGGCCCTGGGTTAGCTCCTGAGTCTTCTCTGAATCTTCTCCGTTTTTCACTCTTTTCCATGAAATACTAATAAACACATAAAGGCACCTCAAAAATATAAAATTGAAGCTCAAAAGCATGCTTTATCCCATAAAAAACTTAGAAACACAAATATCTATTAACTCACACAATTATAACCTAAACACGCACTAAACATTCAAATTAACAACTAAATACAAACTAAACTACCCTAAAAAACACGTTGCAATCTACAACTATCAAGTGGAGTTAAAATCCCCATATATTAACCATGAAAAATATAGGTCTCTATGAAGATTGATTGGATCATTCCATAATATGGATCTTTGGAACCTGAAGTTACCGACATAAATGAAAGAAATTATAGTATCACTTTTCTTATGCAAAATGGATATTTTCAAGTGTATAATCTAATATATTGAGTGGACGATCTCCCTTTTAATTTCATCAACCTTATAACATATAATGACTCCCCCATATGCATGGTGTGAATGATTTTTGACCTGCTTCCAATCTGATCACAGTATGTTTAACTTGCAAATATTGTCTCGCTTTATTTTTATCTCAAGTAGTCCTACTATTAAAGGCTTTTCCCTCTTAACAAAATCCTTTAAAGCAACTTGCTTTGTAGGGCAGTTCAATACTAGGGCATTCCATACTACAATTAATATATTAAAGGTTTTTATGTGTGGATCTTTTTCTATTGCTCCTTTGTGATCTCCTTTTTTCTAATGTCTGAAATGGCATACTAACTTCCTTATGATTAATGACATCTTCCTTTTGGGTTTGGTTGCATGGTGATTGACAATCTATGTTAGTAGTTTGTGTTCTAGTATAAAGGCCCAATGACTCATCTGATCGATTGTTAGCACTTAATGGATCTATTTTATTATAGTCAACTAAAGGAGAGAGCTCACTTGTAAAATCTGCAAGTGGGGAATTAGGGACTGCAATATTAGGATTAGCGCCAGCTCCTTTTCTAAGAGGGCTCTATGCTTCTATTTGTGTTTCAGCATTTGCATTGCTTACAGAGGTAGTGTCAACCATTTCTTTCTCAATGAACTCTTCCCCCATAAGCTCAAGGTAGGTAACTACTTGTTTTGAATTTTTTCCTTATAGGTTTCCAGATTTTCCTTTGTTGTTTTAGAAGTGGTTTCCATTGCTAAGAAACTGCAATGCTTTCCTCCCATAAGTGGCTTAACTCACCTAGTCTATTGACATGTATTTCAGATGGAAGTTCCTTGGTAAGTGCCACACTGACACAGATATGAGCATAACCTACTCTCTTTTTCTTAGCCATATTTTCATCAAAGAAGAGAGGTGTTCCAATGAAGTTACCAAGGGCACTCAACCCCTACGTTGTCCAATATTCCAAGGGGACATTATGGAAATTAATCCATAGGGGAACGTTCTGAAGTTAGATAAATTCAAGCTTGAGACTTAACTTTTAGTTTTGTAAACATAATGGTTGATTCCCAGCATTCCAAAGACCTTACCCTAAGGTTTTCTGAGCTTGAGATGTTGAGTTAAAGGTGAATAAAATAAGCTTTTCCTCTATTAGCAAGACATTTTCTAGACCTTTAGTATTCCATATTCGTTGAGCCCATTTTTGTATGTTTGGAAAAGGGTGACATTAGTCAAAGATGAAACTAACTAGTGTTGTTTCCTAACTTCATACCCCCTCCTCAAGTAGTTTAAGTTTTGGATAGATAATGAGCTTCCCATCTATTTCCTTAGGAGGGTTGAAGCTAAGTTTAGAAGGTCTATGATCTCTAACAACTTACTTCCATCTCTTGTGGGGGGTTTAACACTAATGGAGGATTGAGGTTGGTGGTGTTCAGTGGTTCAGGGTTAGCTTGAAGTTCAGGAAGGATATGGGAGGGTTGAGTTAGGAAATCATCCTTCCTAAGGCCAGGTAAAAACTGCATTTGTTAGAGTTAAAACTAGAAGTGGAAAGACAGCTTTGACATTTATGAAAGGTTAAAAAGGTGATGGTGCAAAAAGGGAAAGAAAAGTCACAGTAAAAGGTGTAATAGCTAGTAGGATTGAAATACCCCTTGCTCGAAGAGATACCAGTAGATACACGCCTATGTAACAGACCATGTAAGTCATCGAAAGGTTACAAGTCAATGACCTACACAGTCAACTACACGGTTGTGAAAGTCCACGATAGCCCTTAAATTTGCCCTAACCCTTCATTTTTCTCACTTTCTCTTCTCTCTCTCACTCTCCTGTCATCGCCCTTTCAATTTCCCAACCAGTTTCTTACATTTCTTGCAATTTATGACATCCCAATAAGTATTCTTATCAATTTCACTTGTTTATGCATGAATGATTTGGCGTTTTGCACTTTTTAGGACTTTTCACCCCAAAAATGCTAGGGTTAGGATTTTCAAATTTAGTGAAATTTTGCATGATTTTGTGGTTAATTTTGGTTTAATAGTTGAATTTCATCCTTACCCATTTGATTTATTGTTTCAATTTGATGAATTGCATGAAATATCAATTGGGATTGTGAATTGTTCAATTTTTGCTCACTAATTGTTAAATTGTGATTTTTTTTGTGTGAAATTGGGATTAATTAGTTGTTTTTATAGTCAATTGAAGTTGTTTTATTGTTTAATTTTAATTTCAATTTTGGTCAGATAAATTAAATGTTTAATTTCGCTAATTTTGTGTAATTTTTAGGTTAGGGTTAGGGTTAGGGTTTTTAATTTCAATATTGGGGTTAAATTCATAACTTGATAATTAGATTAGTTTTATTTTCTAATTAAAATATTTTTAATTACAATTTTGTGATTAATTAGATTATTATTTAATTTTACAATTATTTAATGTTAATGTTAATTTATTTATTTATGTGTGATAGATTATTTATTTGTGATTTTTCTAGGTGTTTAATTTTGATTTTTTGTTCGTTTTCATGATTGGCAAATTAGTGAACATATGAAATAAGTGTGGGGAAAAGGGTATTTTGTTATTTATATGCAATTTTTTCACATTTATGTAAATTTTGGGGCATAATGATGAGACCATGATGCACAAAGGAAGTAATGAGAAAGCAGTAACGAGGAGAAGGATCCTCTAGAGACCCGAGCGGAGCTACCTCAATCCAGCCGCCAGAGCGACTGATATGTATTTAATTGTTGATATATTTAATTATTTACACTTAGTGATTAATGATACAAAAATGCTTAAGATACTCATTTTAATTCATATTTGATTTTAGGTACAATTTGCAAGCAAAGAAATTAAAGTGAGTCAAAAACACCCTATTTGAGACATTTTCCGAAGATCAATACTCGTTTGTCTTCATGGAGTGCACAAAGAAAATTAAAAGACGAAAAATGGAGGGCAAAGAAGAAGAAAATTTTAATTGCAAGTAAAAAAAAATAAAGAAGGTGTGCTACATGAAACATAGCAACGTTGCGTGCGCTGCGTTTAAGCAACTACCTTTAAGTAGCTGCGTAAAATGCATAGCACAGACGCAAATGCTGTGTGTTTTAGAAGGTAGCAGGTAGGGTTTTTAAGAAAGGAATGCAGTCACGCAGGCAGGGACAGGAGGTGCAAATAGTAGCGCTAGAGAGGAATCAACGTAACAGGCACAACATCAACGAAGGAACAGCGCAGGCGTGAACAACAGAAGAAGGGTTTTCAAGGCAGCAAAATTAAATTGTCCCTGTAGCAGTGAAGTGAAGTGCAAGAGCAGTGAAGGATTTAAGATGGGACGAAGTTAATTCATCCTGTCAAGCTATAATAAAGCTACAGAGGCAATAAACAACAGTGAGGGCTGCGTAAGAGAAATAAATAAGGGATTTTTGGCTAGGCATGAAGATGGGGGTTGAAGCAATTTTTTGGAAAATACCTATGAAGGGCTAAACGTTCCGACGCCGGTTCGGAGGTAATATCAACGCCAATGACCCAGGTTAAGTAATTTTATTACTATTTTGTTGTTTCTTTCTCTCATTAGGAATTGATTGTGTTATTCTATTTTAATTGATTTGAGTATTGTGTATGGATAATCGAATTTTCGTTATTATTCAGTTATTTGTGTATGGACCCGTTGGGTATTGTGAATTGATGATTTTAATGCGTTCATTGAATTGTTAATTTCAAATCCATTGCTAGAATTTTAATATAGTCCGTAATTGTTATGTTGAAATTCATGTGTAGCGACTAATGATTCGTAATCATTAGGGATAACATAACCTAGGTTAA
>JAOSBL010166013.1:0-11229 GCA_027568915.1 Erythroxylum roraimae
TATATATAGCCAATCCTTTGCCTTATCTTTCAATGATAGATTAATTTGTTACTCTGTCACCCCTCGTGGCTTCAGTCTAAAGCAGATAACATGAAATTCTTTTAGGTGGTTATGTGTATCTTCACCTACAAGATAACAAAAAATAAGGAGTAAATGAATCAAACAAAATTTCAATTCAAAATCTGCCTCAACATCTGAAAATCGTATGCATAAGGGTTGTTGATTTAAATTTGGTGTCTCTAACTCCCTTAACATTCTAGTGTTAGGAATTGCTATCTTTTTTTTTTTTTTAACTTCTTGGAAATTAGAACCTTCCTATTTCAACTTTCACTTCTAGAGGTGAATGATTGCTTCTTTGCTTAGTCTTTTTCCCTAAATGACATTATGTCTTCTCAATTTCTAGATTATATTGCAATTCACCCATTTAAGAAGAACAAGTCATATAAGATAAGAGATTACTAGTAAACTGTAAAATAATGCTAAGAAACAAAGAAACTAAAATAGTCCCTGATAACGACTCCAAAATTTTGATCAGGTTTTCAAAGTCCTCAAAATTAATTTCAATTTTCTAACTTCTTGTAATAGTCATGAAACTAGGTTGAATCTAAGAGAACTAATCACTAAAATAAGGTGGGAGTTTATGATTAATTAACTAAAATTAATAAGGAATCAAAATAAATCAATTGGATATAAAAGTGATAAATTCAAGAGTACTTAACTCTGATTCAAGGGAAAGATCTCATCTAATTGTAAGATTGATTATTGGTCTAAAGGAATAATTTTCACAATTCTAGCAGTTAGTCCAAAATATATTAGGATAGTCATAATAAGTCTCAAATTTTTCTAAATTAATTGATTCAAATCCAACATTTAAATCAAAACTTATCATCAATTAACTGAGTATGATAACATTCCATATCAATTAAGTTATAACAATAAGCTTAGTGAAAAATACTATATTCTAAATTAAATAATTGAGATAATTACAACTATTCAACTTAGTTTTCTTGTTTCTTATAAGTTAAATATGTAAATTCATAAATGACCTACTTGCTACTTGTACCAATTTTTTTATGATAAATACAAATCATTGAATTCATGGATAGCTATAGAATAGTCAACGTTAAATTAATTTTTCAAATAAATCAAAATTAATATTTCATGAAATATAAAAATGCAAAACAAGAAACACTTAGAATTAAAACATGAGTATAAGTTTAAAACAAAACCTTACAAGGTTACAACTAGAGTTTTGAATCCCCTTGAATCAAAATATCTGTATTTAGCCACACATGACTTAATTCCAACATAAAAAATAAAAAGAGACGAAAGTTTGAAAGAAAACTCAAAAGAAAATGAAAAGAGAATGTTGGAGAGGTGAAAGACATGTTTTCTATTGTTTTTTTAGTCAAACCGTAGTTTCCTTCTATCTTGCAAAGATTTGTACCTAAAATAAATCTAAATCCTTATATAATAGGGATGAAAAGAAGTTTTTTAATTAAGTTTCAACTCTTTAAGTGAATCTGACATTATACGTGATCTTATTTTATCTAGTAAATTCGTGATTTTTCACTAATAATGCTCGAATTTGATGCAACCTCTACTTTTTTGTCTCATAAAATAAAACAAATATTAAAATTTCTATTTAAGTATCAAAATATATTTAAAAAAAAGAGATAATTATAATTAACATAATAAAATAATATCTCGTCATATTGTGTTAACTTCAGTTTTCACCAGCCCGTGCTACTGCAAGGAGATAACTGATGGTGAAAGTTGATAAAGTCTGATCATACAATAAGCAAACCTTAGTATTAAATAAATAACATTTTACATTTACAATGTCAAGGCAATGATGCATCGACCAAAACTGTGACAAGACTCGTAATAATCCACTGGAAAGGATTCTGCATCCTCGTCCACCCATAGTAAGAATGCAACTTATACAAGAACGACCATGCACCACCATCCATTGGGACAAGAAAGAACTATTAGTGCGTGCGTGAGTGACTCACCTTGGGAAATTTTTCTCCCAAGCATCGCACACATTGCAATCAGACTACATCATACTTTCTTGATTAATCTTGTGTGAGTTAGTGAACTTCGGACATAATAAGAGTACTACATTGAGAGATTGAAGTTCTGAAGCAACATTTTAGGGCTGCTTTTTTCAGATATCAGGGTTAATCCCTACCAGGCTCCTCGGGTCTGAGGCATGGGAAAGAAAAAACACAAAGGAAGAGACATTACAGCCGACTGCGTAACGGGTCTACAAGTAGAGAATCCACGAAGGCAACCTGTGGTAAATCTAGGCAATGCCGAAGAGGAAATGGGAGAGGTAGGTGCAGCGAACATTCATACATTGAAAATAGCAAAAACGAAGAACAATACGGGGGACAAAAATATAAAGGCGAGGGTAGCGAATATGGCTACGGGAGTAAGCAGAGTTAGAGAGAGAAGAACAATACAGCAAGGTAGGACTCAAGAACAAGTGTAGTCAGGTTTTGAGCACAAACAAGGGAAGTTACAGCATAAAGAAAAAGTTGTGAGTATTGGAGTATTGTGTGAAGAGCTGGGGGATGAGGATGCATCCACAACTGATGAGGACATTGAGTTGGGGAGTGTCGACTCAACAGACGATGATGGTTCAGAAGAGAATAAGTCCGCACTGAAGGTGTTTGATAGAATGCCATAACTAACCTTAGACAAGCAGGATGAAGGCAACTCGAAACCATCTTACATTAGTCTGTTCAGAAATAACAAAGAGATGAATCAAGGAATGAAGCTTGATTATATGCAAGTAGAAGATGAGGTCACTATGGAAATGTAAGACGTAACAGAGATTGAACAAATATGGGGACATTGTTTAGTGGGGTGCTTCATGGGAAGATTCCCAGGACTGAAGGCTATTGAAAGGTTGACTACAAAATGTAATGTGCATTGCAGAATACTACCAAACAGTCAGGGGTGGTTAATTTTTCAATTCGATACTGAGGAGGAGTGCATCAATGTCTTAGCTGGAGGTCCTTCTATTCTGTTTGGAAGAACTCTGTTGCTTAAGAAGCTTACTCAGGGCTTTGCTTTCGACTATAAGGACTTTATGGAAGTACCAATCTGGGTGCAACTACCAAATGTGCCTCTAGAGCTATGAAATGAAGGGGGATTATCTAAATTGGGATCCATAATAGGAAGGCCATTGTGTACTGATAAGGTCACTAGTATGAAGTCTAGAATCGAGTATGCAAGACTACTGGTGGAAGGGGATGTGTCCAAGAGCCCTGTGACCAACTTTGAGGTAAAATTGCCTAAGGGCAATAGATATCCTCAAATGGTGATATTTGAAACCTTCCCTAGTTACTGTTATCATTGTAGGAAATTTGGCCATAACCCCTTTGAGTGTAAAGGCAAAAGTAAGAAGAAGCAGCTGAAGGAGACCACTGAGGTAAAAGATACTGAACTGGTTGAGCAAGCACGTGACCTGAATCTGCCTAACATGGAAAAGGGGGAGGGGAAACTGGCATAGTATGATATTCATATAGAAGTTGCTCAGGATGAAAATCCCGACAAGGAAAGTGAACAGCGACAACAAAATGCAGTACGTGATGAAGGATTGGAGAGTAGTGTGAAATTGACAGAAATGAGGCAACAGGCTCCCAGCCTCAGATGAACAACACAACAATGAATCAGGGTGATTGACAAGAAGTTCAAAACCACAAAAACCTCAACAAAGGGAAGGCAGTAATGCAAGCTAAAGCAGTAAATGTAAAGTTGACTCTGCAAAGGCTAGAAGGCAACTATAGAATGGCAGTGAGGAATAGCATTGAAATCCAAAAGGTTGCCGCGGGGGTGGGGCGGGTGGGTAGACCTCCCCAACTTGACAAATGAAGGTATTTTGCTAGAATGTCTGAGGCCTAAACAAGGCCTCAAGACAAAACAGTGTTGTCAACTTACTTTGACAACACCAGTGTCACATTGCTTGTTTATTGGAAACTAAGTTAACTGTTGATAGCTTGAATAAGCTGATGAGAAACATATTTGGAGATTGGGAATGTTACCATAACTTTGAAGTCACTGCTGGTGGCAGAATGTGTGTAATTTGGAATCCTAATTTCTACAAGTGTCAGGTTTTGGAGTCAAGAGACTAATTATACATGTTGAAATACAATGCAAAATTACATAGTTAACCTTTACAATTTCTTTTGTATATGGGTTGTATACTATTACAAGAAGAAGGGAGCTTTGGCAAAAACTTCAGGCAATGAATACGGATACAAGGAAACCTTGGATTATCATGGGAGATTTCAATTATGATTGTGATGCAAGGGAGAGGATAGGTTGTCAGCCACCATCTGCTTACTTGCTTAAGGACCTACTGGACTTTAGAATGACAATGGGGCTAGAGGATGCTTTTAGCAGGGGTGAATTTTATACTTGGAATAAAAACCAATTATGGGCTAAATTGGATAGGGTTTTACTCAACCAAGTATGGAACAATCTAGAAGTCAATTGTTTAACACACTTTCTGGAAATGAGGGTTGAATCAGACCACTGCCCTGTGCTTGTGGATTTCAATCGAATAGAAATCATAGGTAAGAGACCCTTCAATTTTTTTAACATGTGGCTGAAGCATCCCCAGATACATGAGGTTATAGGCAATAAATGGGAGAGAGTAGTGGACGGATTAGCACAGTTTGCCTTGTGTAGGAAATTAAAAGAGTTAAAGTATGATTTGAAGTCACTGAATTCTGAGGCTTATGGGAACATTTCTGCTAAGGCTAAGAGAGCACAGGAGGTTTTCCAAATAGCCTATAAGGCATCTCTATCCAGACCAGAGGATACTAAATTGAGTTAAGAGGTGAAGGCAAAAAGGAAGTCTGCTGACTTTTTAATTGAAGCAGAAAGACTCTTTTATCAACAGAAGGCAAAATGCACACATCTTATTAAGGCAGCCAAGAGTACTAAATACTTCCACGCAGTGGTGAGAAAAAGGGGAAAGAAGAATACAATAACGCATCTCATGAGGGAAAATGGAAATCTAACTACCTTAATGGGAGAATAGTAAACTGCTGCTTGAACTTTTACCAGGGTCTACTAGGAGCTTCTTTACCTACGGACAGACTAGAAGTTGATGTGGTTAGAAGTAGGCAGATCCTAGATGAACAATCAGGGGAAGTGTTGGTTGCCCCTATCAGTGAGGAGGAGATAAAGAAGGTCATGTTCGACATAGGAGATGAAAAAGCCCCTGGACCAGGTGGCTATACTTTCGCATTTTTCAAACAGAAGTGGGATAGAGTAGGGCCAGCTGTTATTGCTTCAGTGCAAGAATTTTTTGCAACTGGACACCTCCTGAAACATTACTGCATTCTCACTCTTATTCCGAAGAAGAAGAATGCTTTTAAGGTAATAGACTTCAGACCTATTGCCTACTTAAATTTGGCTTACAAGATGATTACTAAAGTTCTAAATGAGCGAATGACTAAGGTGATTCGAAAAATAGTTGATCCAGCACAGGCAACCTTTATACCTGGAAGGAACATGCTGGATAATGTGTTTCTTGCTCAGGAATTGGTAAGGGGGTATACAAGGAAAAGAATCTCACTAAGATGCATGATCAAAGTAGATATTACAAAAGCTTATGATACGGTTGAATGAGGTTTCCTTGAGAACATGATGATGAGTTTGAGATTTCCTTCAAAATTCACAGGTTGGGTCATGAAATGTGTACAGACTACCTCTTATTCAATTTCAATAAATGGCTCAATGCATGGAATGCTCAAAGGTCAAAGGGGACTAAGACAAGGTGACCTAATGTCACCTACCTTATTCTTACTAGGGCTGGAATATTTCTCAAGGCTGCTAAGAATTAGAACAAATACCCCTCAATTCCACTTCCATCCGAAGTGCAAGCATCTAGGTATTACCCACTTTACTTTTGCGGATGACATTATGCTTTTCTCTAAAGGGGATCATACTTCTATAGGCATATTAGTAGGAGTGTTGCATGAATTGGAAAAGGTTGCTGGACTAAAAGTGAGTGTGCAAAAGTCTAGTATTTATATAGCAGGAGTGGATGGATATGAGAGGGAACACTTACAACAAATGGTGGGCTTCCCTCTAGGAGATTTTCCTATTCGTTATTTGGGAGTTCCATTGGCTCCAATGAAGGTCCCGGTGGCCCAGTTTTTAATGCTAATTGAGTCGGTTGAGACTTATCTCAACTCTTAGAAGGGTCAATCACTTTCATTTGTGGGTAGAGTTGAGCTCATCAATTCTGTTATCCAAGGAGTGCTCCCTTTTTGGTTACAACCATTCCCTATCCCCATTTCAATCTTGGATAGGCTAACCTCTATTTGCAGATTGTTCTTATGGGGTGGAAGGCACTTCAGAGTGGCTTGGGATACTATATGTAGTCCAAAAGATGAAGGAGGGCTGGGACTGAAAAACTGCAAGAAATGGAACAATACACTGCTTGCCAAAGCTCTATGGAACATACATGCAAAGGAAGATTTACTATGTGTAAGGTGGATCCATGAAGAATACTTGAGGGGTACACCAATTTGGGATTGGATTCCCCATAACCATGATTCACCTCTATTGAAAAAGCTGGCATGGATTCGAGATGAAATGATAGAAAAATTAGGAAGCCGAAGTGAAGTTGTCCATGGCACGCAGAAGTTGTGTGGGAATGGAGTGCACTCCTCACAAAAAATTTATGAACTAATTTGGGTAAAGCATACAAGGAGACCCTGGATGGCCTTTATTTGGAAGCAATATATACGTCCTAAATTTTCATTCATTGCTTGGCTTAGTCTCTAGAATAAGCTACCAACCAAAGATTACTTACAATTCTTGGAGATAGAAAGAGCATGTGCCTTGTGTAATGTATAACCAGAAACTGCTGATCACTTGTTCTTTAAGTGTGTTTTTATAGGTGAAATCTGGAGTGCTATCAGAGCATGGATAGGATTGAACCGCACAATGTCCTCATTACCTAATGCCATGAAATGGATCCGAAAGGACTATAGTGGACCACGTATAAGAAACATAGCTGCTAGACTTGGCCTCATATGCACCATATACATGATATGGAAGACAAGGAACATCATCCAACTAGAGTCTACTTTTGTTACGAGCCTCGATGTAGTCATCAAAATAAAAACAGTAATGTATAGAATTTTATATAAATTGTATCCCATAGATCTCATTACTTTTTGAAACTTCAAATGTATGAGGGATTTTGCTGTATTTTGCTTATAGCCTATTTGTGGATGTATTGGGAAGTATAAGCTGTGTTTTGGTTGAGACTTAGTGACTATAGCCTTCTTTCGGGTATATTAGGACACTTGGTTTATTTTGAGGGCAGGACCTTATATGGCTATAACGGGGAAAGGGATGTAATTGACATAAGTTTTTAGGTAGATTAGGGTATGACCCAACGACCTATATATGAGCATATGTGATGTATTTTGCTCATAGCCTCTTTTAGGTTATTTTGGGGTAATATGAGATGTGTTCTGCTTGAGGCTTAGTGACTATAGCCTCCTTTCTGGTGCATTGGGACCTTTGGCTTATTTTGGGTTATTTTGGTTGCTGCATTGTAGGTAGTGACAAACTGAATGCCTTTTTGTGTTTCTAGCCTCTTTTCGGATGTATTGGGGTACTTGGAATATTTCTACTTATATTTTCTCTTGGAATGTATTGAAGGGTAGCAATTGAGGTCGACTTTAGCTTACACTCGTGACACTTCGACTATATGAGAGATCTTGAAGCAACTTAGCTTACAGTCTCCTTCCGGTTGTATTGGAGGATATGATGCATGTAGTAGCTACTATTTTGGAGGTGTGCTGGAGCATCTGATGAAGGTTGGTTATAGTTGCTAGTTGGCTGTAAACTTCATTACTTTTGATCATAGCCTCTCTTCGGTTGTATTGGGGAAATGAGGAATTTTGTTGTAATCTTGCTTATACTAGCTGTATTGGGGGATTTAATGTATATTTAGGCTGATGCTTTTCATGTACTCTTTTTTATAGCCTCTTTTCGGTTGTATTGGAGAACATGGTAACTATTGCTTTGGATGTATAGAGAAAATGACAGTAATTAATGTAAGTTTTTGGGAACATACAGAAGATCAGGATATGCCCCAAAGATCCATATACATAACATTTTGTACAATATATTATTTACATTGCATCAAAAAAATGCAACTTATACGAAATGTCGATACTTACAATGGCAATGAGGTTGATGTAGATATTGATCACGGTTTGCTTGCTTCTTTGGTAAAAGATTATAAGACCATCTAGCTTAATTACATGAAACAAGTGAAGGTAATCTTTTAGGACCAAAGCTTACATCTATCAAGTATCTTCTAGGCAGTGTCTTCATCTTACAACCATGCACAAAGTCCATAGCTGTCATATCAGATGTCTCCTGGGAAAAGGGAGGATAGCTGCCATAGCTTATGGTGTTTTCCAGGGATACAGAAGATACCCCTATTCTGTACTTACCTAGTACTTTTTTGATCTCAACCATTTAATATAATAAATTAGATGATTGAGAATAAAAGAGGAGAGGCACTAGATAGGGGTACAGAAGGTCAGGCTTCGTTTTCTAGACGAAACTGAAGTCATTTCTGTAGCATAATAATGATTATGCATGCCAAATATTTCTCCGAATTTAATGTGATGTGTAAAAATCTACGCTGCAGAAGGTGAATGCACCTCTCTAATACTAAGTTAGAGAACTCATCACTGGAGAATGAGAGCTAAAGCGAAGATCATTTCTGGTATCCATATAACATGAACACCCCTAACAAATGAAATAACCCAAAAACATGCATGTACGAACAGCACCGAAGAGAGAGAGCATAGGCTTGGTTCCATTGACGACTAACAGCAAGAGCCAGCCAATCAACTATTGGACTCTGCTTGTGGCGTACAGGAAATCAGACATAGAACATTCACTTTTTCATTTTCTGATCAAATCCATTTCATCCTTCATCAAGGTAGCTAACATACTGTTCTTGTTGCTGGTGGTTGTTAGAAATTAACAGATTGAAACATAGCCACATAGATTATGTTAAAGCAGGATCTGATCATATGCATAGCAAACGAAGAATCACATACTTGGATTCGTGTTATGATTCCACCGGTTAAAGAAAATTTACAAACTTCTGCAGAGATTTTCTATATATGTGTCCTGTTTTTTTTTGTGAAAACAAAAAACGTCAGAAGCAATGTTTTTTTAGAAGAAGCATCATAAGCAACTAACTCATTTTATTATTCTTATATCTTGACTTCGTAACGTTTCGTTCAAATATATATAACTACCTTTGGTAATTATATGAATGACAATGACTTTTAAAAAAAACCCCCCTCATGGGTGTATAATAAGTCATTGGTGGTGGTGATGATAACGATCAAACCTAGTTTTCAAGAAGAAGAGATTAAGAGAAGATGGTGTGTGAGAGAAATACTGCAAAGGTAATGTGACTATGGAAGGTTCACTTCATACAAATGCAGGAGTTAGCTGATTCTTTATACCATCTTTACTTTTCTGGAAATTCTCAAACCATATCAAACATGCTCAACATGACAAGAGCAATCTTTTAAGATTTGTACCATAAGGAGTTGTTTAAAGTTGAAATTTATTTTGTAGACTATAGTCGTGTTAGCGTCGGTATCCTCCGTGAAATGTACGTGTAATCTTGATAATTGCGGCCACATCCCATTGTAATATTTGGTTTCAACACCAAAAGCATGAACAATTATCCAAAATTTTTTACATCTTCGAGGATGAATACAATACGCTGAATATAAATGTTATAAGTTCTAAGCTCCTGTGTGATCAATGCACCGCTACCAGTTCCTGGTATTCAAGGTGAAGTTAGTAACATTAAGGTGATTTACAAAAGATCCAAAACTTACCTTGATTGAACGAATTTCTTCTCGCTTAGAGCTGGAACAACACCTTAACGGCCTGTTTGGTATAAGGGAATAGCAATTCTATTCCCACCTTATTCCTAGCATTTTATTAAACCCGTGTTTGGTTATAAACCAAATATAGAATAGGAATCACCTCGAATAAGTATTACTAAAATTTGCAGAATAGGCAAAACCCACGCGTAGCTATCTTTATCTATTCGTCGAATAGAAATTCGAAGACAACTTTTATCTTCTCAAGTTTAACCCTCCCGAAACTCTTTCCTTCTTCTCCGGTGTCATGGGTTCGATGGCTTTGGTGGGTGAACTGGTGGCTTTGGTGGGTATAAAATCAGAGGACTAACAACAGGTGGCTTTGGTGACTTTACAGGAGACTTCGGTGGTGGAAGCATCAGTGGTTTTGGTGGCTTTACAGAAGGTTTTGGTGGTTTCACCGGAGGAACACGCAGCAGTAGGTGGTGGCTTAGGAAATGGTTTAATTGGAGGATGTACTATGATGGGAGGTTTGGGATGAGCCGGCAGTTTCATCGGAGGAGGGAAGGGTTTATAGGGTACAATGGGGTGATGGGGTGGATGATCATGCGGTGGATGTTTTGGTGGATATTTCACCGGCGGTTTGACATTAGAGAAGGAGATGTTTGATGGGCTTCGTAGGTTTGCCTCTTAAATCAATTTAAGGACAACTGATGTTGGTTTTGTACTAGGGAAAGTATTTGGATGGCAATAATTTAAAATTATGAATTTAACAATTCTCAGTTTTAATAATAATAAATAAAATAAAATAAATAAAGTTAATAATAATAATAAGTTGAAAATTTATAACATCATAATAATAATAATAATAATAATAATAATAATAAAAAGTTAATAATAATAATAATAATATAAAAAATTAACAATACTAATAATATAAAAAATTAATAATAATAATAATAATAAGGACATTTTGGTCTTTTCGTTACTTATTCCTTTCTTATTCCAAGTTTATATTTTCAAACCAAACACTGGAATAGAAATTCTTTATCTATTTCATTCCTTAAATCAAACAAAGTAATACTCATTCTTTTCTATTCCTCATCTTTTCTATTCCTTGGAATAACTATTCTATTCCCTGCCTATTCTATTCTTTGAACCAAACAGGCCGTAAAACTTTCCCTATCTGTGTTTGTCAATACAAGAATTTCAGGCACACTTTGATTTCTATCCAAATTAATGGAAATCAGAATTATGCATATGCCTTAAAATTCAATTCGACCAATTTGATAATATATAATCTTCATGTCGTTGA